>CM057455.1:1298920000-1299172500 GCA_016271365.2 Neoceratodus forsteri
TGTATACCAATCCTATTTGGAAAAGGTTCCTGATCCTATTTCTAGGTCAACCCGTAGTATCTCTAGTCCCTCTTTCTCCCCTGGTGACCCATGTATTTCTGTGGCCTTAATTCCTTCACTTACATATAGCACAACTCCTCCCCCCTTTCTTCCTGTTCTGTCCTTATGAGAACAACATGTATCCTGTCATGGGCACATCGCATCTATGGTTGTTGTTGCACTATGACTCTGTTATATCCACGAGGTCTGCCTCCATAGTAATAGAAACATAGAATCTGTCGGCAGATATGGACAATGCAGCCCACCTCGTCTGCCCATTTCCCTACTTGGTTTGGCAATCCCTACATTTATCTGGACTGTCTTTCCCCCGCACTGCCATACAGGGTGCCTTTATGCTTATCCCTTGCACTTTTGAATAGCCTCAAGGTCAGGAATTTTGTTTCCCAGGCTCATTGTGTTGGCACACATAGGCTTCCATTACCTTTTTTCCCCTCCCTTCCCCTATCCTGTCCCCCTCCAGCTTCCATCCATTGTCCTTCCCACCTCCTCAGGCTTGTCCTCCACTTTTCCATTATCTCCCCCTTTGTCCTCCCCACCCCTTCACAACCGTAGTCCCCCCACTGACCCTGGTGACCTTCCTTCCCCCCCAGTTCTTTCTTCTTACTACTCCTGGGAAAGTGTTTGCCCCTGGGTTTTCCCTATTCTTGGGGGGGGGGGGCTGCAATTCCTTCCTTCCTCAGTATTTCTGCCTTTCCCCTTGGCTAGTTTAAATGCCCATCAAAGTAGCATCTGAACCTTCAAACCAGGACTGCTGTTCCCCCTCCAGGACAGATGCAGGTCATTTACCTTATACCCAGGTAGTCCCTGATATACCCAAATCCCTCCTCCCTGCACCATACCTTCAACCAGTTGTTGAAGGACCTGGTGTGGAGTTCCCTCTCCTTCTGCTGGCCATACACAGGTAGTACCTCAGTTAATGCCACTGTGTAAGCCATCTGTTTCAGTCCCCTTCCCAGCTCCCTGAACCTGCCCTGCACTGTCTCTGCAATGTCCCGTGCTAGGTCATGTGTTCCCACATGGACAGTGACATTCAGCTCCCTCTCCTGCCCCACTTCCTTAACAGTCTTAAGGATCTGCTCTCAGCCCTCCTTGTCGAGGTTCCAGGTAGGCACTTCACCTCCCTCCCTCCCCTCCTATCTTGCTCCCCATACTATCCCCCTAACAGTTGAGTCCCCCACCAGAAGTTGCTTCCTCCTCTGCAGGGGTCCTCTGCCTCCCTCCTTGGGTCTCTTTTGTGAAAGTCCCCACAGCCTCCATGACCACTACCATGGGTGCCTCCTTCTGGCAGTCCCATCTCACAAGAGCAGCATACAAGTTGGTTAATAGCACCAGATGAGGATTGTGTTCCCAGTCCACCACACTCACCCTCCAGGAGCCGATGACAGGCTAGCCATTTCTCCTCCTTGGCACCATCTGAGACAACAATGGTAGACTAGTGGTCCTTTGGTAGGGGAAGAGTTCCTCCTGATCCTACCCAAATTCTAGTGAAGTCTGGTGACTTTTTCCTTCAACCCTGAAAGATGCAAGCAGATTGAGATCACACCTCCGTCTTGTTCTTGGTTATGAGTCAGATATTCCGGGGGGGGGGCAGAGTGTGATGCATGGTGTGTTCCAACAGCTTTAGTAATAAAGATAAGGAGTTTTAACAAGATTTAAGCTGTTTTCTATCCTTTGCTGCTCCCCCAGCTCCCCCAATATTTGAGTGCACTTACGAATCTAGTGTTACAGTCACATCACCTTCATCATGGCGGGCTTGGGGGGCTCTGACTTTCAGTGTGTTTCAAATCTAGTAGGGCTTTGGCTACAGCCCTGTCTTCATTACCAGAAGATCCAGAGAAAGGCAGTGGGACAGTTATGGCTACAATTGTAGCACACAAGGTGCTTGGCTGAGACTAGTCTTGGCACGCAGCTGCTGGTGACAGTAAGGGTGTTCCTTGATGTGTTTAAAAGGAGGGGGACAATGTGCTGGTTCTGTCTGGGGCAGTGCTGTTTGCAAAGGATAAAAGCAGTTGGAAATAAGGGGGCCAAACAGATTCTCCCCTCATTCCGCTGATTCCGGGCTGTTGCTATGGCTCCTAGATCAAAGTCATGACCGAGTTTGTTCTTTGTGGGCCCTGGCACTATTATAGTGCATCCTCTTTGCTATGGTTGGGAGCATCCATCCTTCTTCCTCTGTCGGTTTCAGTGGGGAGATCTCCAGAGCTAGTGGAGGGGGCCTGGAAGTGTCCATAATAGCTGCATTTGCCCAGAGGAAGAGGCTGAAGCTGGCGGTGCTGGGTAGATAATACTGCGGGCCAGGTTTTGCCAACACAGCTTCTGAGGTGTTGAATGTCAGAGGCACCCCATTGTGTATCAGCCTTAAAAGGACTGGGCACCTGATAGGGATGGGTACTCCAGCACTATGAAGGTCTTGGCAGGCTTCAATAAAAGCTCATTGGTGGGCTGTGACATCCCTGCCATTTCAGTGTTTCCAACTCTCACACTTTTCTCAGTATGCTCTCTTTAACTCATTCAGGCCTAGATATGCTTGTAGGTGGCATCTGAAAGCATAGCCACTCAGGCTAATAACGACTGCAGACGTGCTCAGCTGACTTTCACTCAAGCCGGAAATGTCTGAGGAAGTCAGCAGTTTTTATCTAAATACTAAACAAACCAAATTACTTAGAACTGATTGCATAGCACCGTTACAAAGGTAATTTTGTGCTGAACAACTTTGCTGCTGATACTTTGTGTCTATCACGTATACTTTAGGAGTTATTCACATTTGTTTAAGGTATGATGTGCATGGCTGACATTTGTCTCTCAAGCCTCACCTAAGCACCTTGAATAAATCTGAAGAAAACCTCAAAATGTTTTGGAATTTCAGCTAGTATAAAATAAAAAACAAATTTATTACAGTTGATAGCATAGCATGCTTGGAAAGGTAATTTTGTGCTGAACAACTCTGCCACTTATACTGTACTTTGTGTCTCTCACATATACTTTAGGAATTATTCGCATTTGTTTATGGTGTGGTGTGCATGGCTGGCATTAGTCTCTCAAGCCTCACCTAAGCACCTTGAAAAAATCCAAAAAAAAAAGAACCCACAGTTGTTTGGTATTTCAGCTAGTATAAAATAAAAACTGAATTGGTTACAATTGATTGCATAGCACCATTGGAAAGGTAAATTTGCACTGAAAAACTGTGCCACTCATACTTTGTGTGTAGCACTTACGGTTCAAGAGGTATACACGTTTGTTTGTGACATGCTGATTATGGCTTGATTTTGCTTAAAAAGGCCCAGGATGCAGTGCTAAGAGTATACAGGACACAAGTGGTAGATGTCTCAAAGAGCTCTTGTGGTATGAGTGAGTTAACTTGAAATCTGACTAGATGAACCCTTGTTTTGGTGGCAGTGCCAGCAAATGACAATAATGAATACCTGGGCTAACATGGTATTTAAGGGAGTGTAGTACCACTCTGATTCCACCCCCTGATGAAGACTGTGGTGGAAGCAATGGGGAATTGGAATGGTTGCTGCTAACATGCTGTTTCACTGGGTTCCTGAGTTTTGGATTTTATTTTTACTCCAAATTCCTCAGCTGCAGTCCTATCAGTTATGGCCAAAGTTTGTTTTTGATATGGGGTCACTTCTGGTGGTTGCAGAGCTGCTTCTTGGTTCCTTGGTAGTTAGTGCCATTGGGTGCTAAGATGAGATGCTGCTGCTATGGCCATGCCACCGGGTCCCCCAAAGTAGCCCTCGGGGATCATGAAATCTGTGTGGTGCTGTCCTGGAAGAAAAAGCAGGTGGCAGGGCCACCTCTGCATCAGAGATGCTGTGGCATCTTGCTCTAAGGCAGGGAGCTCAAGGTAATCCTCTACCATTGGGGGGGGGGCTGCACTTGCATGTGCAATCTCACTGTTCCTGAAAATTGTGCAATGTTTTTATTAGCAGAAACATACTTATATTTTCTAGACATCACCAAAATTTATAAGTATTGTAAATTCTGATATTCCTTGAAATCCCCCCAACTCTTTTTGCTGCCCCCAAAAAAGTATTTTAGAAATTGCAAGAATAGACAAATTGGACATGTAGTTGGATATCTGGGACCTGATACTGTACTTAAACAAACTCTGCCACAGCCGCTAGGGCTGCAGGTGAGGAATTTGGGGTAAAAATATTGAAAACTGAAAATTACCAAAGTTATGAACCTACATTAGCAAAATGTAACATAGGCTTATAAATTTGTTGTTTTGTAATATTTGTACACCAAATTTTCAACATAGCTTTGTTATGACCTTGCCTCATGAAGAAGGGCAGAGTAAATGTTCAACTCATGCCTGAAAGTTGATTTCATACTAGGACAGCGAAATCAACTTTCAGGATGCAAAAACACATTTTGGGCAGGAGTTGAAAAATGACAGCTGTCACATTCATGAGGTGCTGTAAAGAAATGGCTATGTTGAAAATTTGGAGTAAAAATATTGAATATTACCAAACTTATGAGCCTGCATTTGCAAAATTCAACATAGCCTCATAACTTTTTTTGTTTTTAAATATTTTTTACACCAAATGTTGAACATAGTCTTCTTATGACCCCACCTCATGAACAATGGCAGAAAACATTTTCAAATCTTGCCCAAAGGGTGATTTCATGCAGGGATTGCAAAATCACCTTTCAGGATGTGAAACACTCATTTTGGCCAGGATTTGAAGAATGACAGCTGTCACATTCAGAGGTGCTATGGAGATATAGCTTTGTTGTAGATTTGGGGTAGAAATATTGAAAAGTCCACAAAATTCAATATAGGCTGATAACTTTGTTGTTTTTTAATATTTTTATACCAAATTTTCAACATAGCCATCTTATGACCCCACCTCATGAACAATAGTGGAGAAAAATTTCAGCTCCTGCTCAAAAGGTGATTTTGCGTAGTGATCCTGAAATCACCTTTCGGATCAGATTTGTCTAATGTCACTTGCATTGTTCATGAGGTGGTGTCCCAGAAAAAGGTATGCTGAAAATCTGAGGCAAAAATCATAAAAAGGGCCAAGTTATGCTACTAAGTTCAAGACCCCATTGAAATACATTGACGTGCGTACCTTACTTGATTTCCTCAGTTCGCAGTCCGGCATTGAAGAGCAAAGACGTGTCTGGTCCAGAGAGGATTATAGCGTTGGACCTCTGATCAGTAAGTAAGAGCTTGGGGGGTGGGTAATGGGTGCTGAGTGGGAGGCTCGGGTGGGTGGAGTTTTGTCTGCAAAAGACATTGATGGACTTTTTTACAGGTACAAAAAATTTAAAAGACTGAGGATTTTGGCACTGGGGATTGGGCACCCCAGTGGCACTCTTACATTTTGGGGGTGAGTGGGGTGGTGGTGGGTGTGAAAAGGAGTGTTGGTGGGGGACCAAAGTCCTTATTGTGACACTGGGGGATTGGGCAACCTAGTGTCTAATTTATGTTTCTGGGGGTGGGGTGGTGGGTGCTGAGAGGGAGAGTTGGTTGGGAATATTAAAAAAGACTTGGGGGCATCCTGACCATGGCACTGAGAGACTGGGCACCCCCAGTGTCACTCTCATGTGTTTTGGGGGGAGGTGGGTGACAAGAGGGAGGGTCGGGTGGCAATAATTTAAAAGGAAAAATAAATAGATAAATCGACAGTCATGGCACACTCCTGTCATGTTCAAGATGGCCACCCACACCACTGTGCATGTGTGACTACTGGCGCATGTGCAGTGGACTACGGCCACCGATTCTTTTTTCTTTTAAATTATAGATATCCCCCACCTGACCCTCCCTCTCAGCACCCACTACCCCTACCCCCAGGCACATAAGATTGACACTGACGGTGCCCAGTCCCCCAGTGCCAGAATCAGGATGCTGCCGAGGTTTACAAGAAAAAAATATAGTGCAGTGCTCTGGAGACAAGGAGCGGAGTGCTCCACGGATGCAGAGGTGACTGTACTCCATGTTCAACAGGTTATTCATTCACAAGGAATGAAAGAAATATGGAGTCCTTTTCTCTTAGCAAGAGGTCTGCAGTGCTCCGCCCACTGCAGCCCTAAAAAGGGCATAACCCTATTGCCGTCCACTTTACAAAGGTGCCCTCTGCTCTGTCTGGGGGTTGGGTGGATATCACACTCTGAGAAATAACAGACTTTACTACTCTCAGTGGCAGACTCCTTTATCCTAGCAAGGAACTTTGTTCTTATTTGGGCAAGAATGTCTTCATACAAGTCAGGGATCAAGTCATCAGACAAGTCTTTCATGGGGAGAAAAATGCACAAAATGCAAGTCAACCATATTAGCCATCTTTGCAGCCTTCCTATACCTCAAATTCAAGGCAGCAGAGACATCCATAGCTACTCATGAAGAAGAGGATCCCATCACATCTACTCATTCACAAGAGGTGGAGGAATGGAAGCACCAAGTTATCTCGTCAGTGACAATGCTGACCCCCCCCCCACAGCAACGGCACAATACCGATGCAGATATTCTGCCACCTGTTCTATGGGTGTTTTCTGTGGGATGCTGTGTCCCCCACACCCCCGGACTTTAGGATTCCAACTCCAGGTCGGAGTTGGTCCAGGGAGGGGGCGGAACACTGGGGGAAGGCGAAACACGGAAAAAGGACCATTACCGCGAATGTCGCCGTAGTGGTTTTTTTTTCCTGTTTCGCCATCAAGATGTCAATTAAAAGGGGTACACCGGGAGGAACAGTCACAACTTCAGCTGGCCCCAGACATGATTGCAAAGCTGAACAGGGCCTTTGCGCAGTTCTGGTGTGCTTCGATATGCAGCCCCCTGCATCTCCTCAAGGCCCTATCCACAAGACTGCATCCAGAAAGAGAACCCTTTCCTTTCCTTGGGCAAAGAGGCATAGAGGGAACATTGTTGCAGCAAGAAAAAAGAAATGTTGGGAGAAGGTGTGACATGCATGCTGCACTGCTGTGGAGGAGCTGTGAGAGCAGGACTATGTAAGGCGAAAATGTAACTAACAAAAGGTATGCCACCTTTGACTCAAAAGCGCAACTAGCATCTTCATTGTTTAAAATACTACTGTAGCTAGCTTCTGTTAGTTAAATACCAAATAGACAGTCTTACCAGCCCATCTTGTGTCACTTGACTAATTCTTCTGTTTCTGAGTTCTCTACGATACCCAACCTGAGAAGAGGAGTTTGTGGTGGCAGAAGCCCCTCAGGACAGCAGACTACGGTAAACCCTGCAGAGGGTAAATGCAGAAGAAGTCAGCAAGATTTGGAAATGTGTTATTCCTCTTGCAGACCTTATAGATTTTATGTATTTTATAAACCCTTGTGGACTCCCTTGCAGATCCATAAACATTTTTAGCATATTGTAGTTTCTACTGCTTCCTTCTGCTTTTTTCTGCTGACTAAAACATTGGAAGTCTCCTGCTACCAAATACACCAAAATAAGGACTCAAGTGACTAAATAAGAACTTAGGTTTCCCCCAGTTTGGTCCTTCTGGAATATTTTGAGACTTAACATTTTCAAACTAAATGTCTTAAATGACTTGTGGTCTACATTTGATACCAGAAAATATTTTGAAAATCCTTGATTCTGTGTACCAGACACTCTGAAATACTAATTCTGTGTGTACATTAAATTAATGTGCAACCATATTTGCACTTGCATTTTTTATTTGCTTTTAATTTTTTATTTTATTTTCTTTCTTTCTGTTCTATTTGTATGCTGTCCTGTAATTAAAAATCCTCTTGCGTGCTTTTTGAACTTATCCCATTTAATAGCTCTGATAGCAAGCTTTATGTTTTGTCTCATTTTAGATTGAGAAGTTTGTGCTTTTATGACTGTTGTGTGTAAATCACTATTAGGAGCAGACATTGTGGTTTCAGCATTTACAAAAGTAGTGCTATTGAATTGAATGGGTGAATAAAAGTGGGTAAATTAACTTGGCGCCAATCAGTTGAGGTGCTGCTATATTCTGGTTTCTGGGATGGGAAAGCACATTCTCCCTGATATAGCCAAAATAGCCTTATATGTTTAATGATTTAGCTCATTAAGGGCACAGGCCTTGAAAGCTTCTAATTCAATCTAAACTGAATATTATTACTTTATTTAATTGAAAGAATAAGCACAGCCAAATCAAATGAGGCCAATTACACGCCTGAATGTCTGAACAGCTGTCGGTAATTGCTTGATTTCATTTGCATCAAAAACAGTGACAAAGTAAATCAATCAATTAACTAGGCCAGTGCCCTTGTTAATTTTCATGTTTAAATTGTGCTCTTTATCTCTGGTGACTTACAAAATAAAAACGTTAACCTTCAACTGATATTGACACTGCAGTTGAAAACGCCAGAAGGACAAGCACAAGAGTGCATAGCAGCACAGCACTAAAAGATACACAAGCAGAACTCTTTGACTTATAATATGATACGATCTCAATTCACTTAAGCTCGAATAGAAGTTGGAAGCTCTGGCAAATATTTTGTGCCACACTAGATGCTACACCCATACAACACGGTTGGGAATCAAAGTAAAGTTTGATTCTAGTTATAAAATTGGCTTTTGTGAAAACAAACCATTGAATTTTGAGAACTGTAAATTGTGGGAATCTGATGTATTCCTTTTTTCTCCTTGTATTCTTAGATGCTGGCTGCGTTGGCTCTTATTTGCCTCTCATTTACCAAAGACAAATGCCATTTGAGTACTACTGCTGTGAATACTGTAACTACACCACCTTACATCATCTTAAAGCAAATGTATGTTAACTTTATAACTGAAGTCTACTAGAATCAAAGTGATTTATTCTATTAAAATATTGAGGAATTACCAAAGACTTTTGAACAGATATTGTCTGTGTAACTGACTGAAAATTACACATTTAATAATTGTTTGTTTTTTTGTATTGTTTCAAATAGTGTAATATTTTAAGATTTTAATAGATTTTTTGAGACAGCAGTTTAAGATATTTATTTAAAAATGCAGGCTTGGAATAAAATTTGGTATAAAATCTGACTGAATAGTCCCAGCCAGTCAGTTTGCTAAAAACCTTTTTACCCAGGCTTGGTAGACAACTATCAGAGTGCACAGACGGATGAACCATTTCCTAAGGATATTCATGGAACCCAGGAGATCCAAGGAATCTAGGAACTATAAAGGAATCACAAAGGACTTTCTCTCACATTACAGACTGGTAATTTGGATTGTCTACGTAACCGAAGCATTTTTGGATGGAAGAAGATTAAGAACTTCATGGTGAAACTTAGCTGAATTATTGGGGCTATTGATTGTGTTCTGAGTATCGAGACTGAAAATATGAATTAGTTAGATTCCTTTGGGCAGCATTATTTAACATTTTATACATAAAACAGCAATACTAAACATCGATTGTTATATAAATAATTTAATATGGTTCTAATTAGAAGTGGTAAAAACTGTTCTATTCAATTTATAAACATAGAACTCACAGAGGGTTTATAAGTGGACAAAGGGAAAAAAACCTAAACTAGAAAATACATCCCAAAATAAGGATACTAATAAAGATTTAGAAATTAAAGTACAGGGCAAATATAGAGACAAACAGCACAAAATTACAGAATTCTTTGGTGGCCATATTAAATCACCAATTATCCTGTCTACTCCAAAAACATTCGCCCAAGACAGACAGGAGTCAGTGATTGTATTGGATACACAAAATGACTCATTACAAAGTCTGATAAATTGTACAAATAATAAAAACAATATTTCCCCTGGAAAATTAGATAATGGGCAAAGTGAGTGGGATGCTTCAGCCCCAGCAAAGGAAGGTTTAGATGAGACTGACTCATAGGACTATTCATATGAGGCAGTCTTCTCACCTGAAACAGATGATGCATCTACCATACCACTACCTACTGATGATTCTTTTATTCCCTTTTCATCCCCCCCCTGCATTGTCACAGAGAAATAGGAAACGTAAAAGCTTGCCCAAAGATCCTAATCTAGGAGAAGCAGGGGATCTAGCTGCAGTTATTCAGAAGCTAAGTATTACTATAGAAGGCCTTAAATAATTCAATATATGGATTCTACACTGCACAAATACACTAGGGATACTCAGGGAAATAATCAGATATGGATGGAAAATATCGAACCCAGTAGACATACAATAAAGAAGTATTTTATAGATAAGGGTAATTTTACATCCTGCTCCAATTTTTCTAAACAAATGTTGGAGATTATAAACAAAAAAACCTATTACGCCAATGTAGCTATTTTGGAAAATATAGCAGCATTAAAAGAAGAAATTTCCTCCCACAGAATGGATGTCTTTAGGAATAAAGTAACTTTAGATAAGATGACTGCATGCAGGAATCCAGATAGAATAAGTTATACCTCTGAATTATTATCAAAATAGGAAATACAGAGGCAAGGGATGAACAGATGTGTTCAAGTTAATTTACCACCCCTATTTGTTAGAGAATAGATGTTGCCCTCTAATTTAGATAATTTGCCTTCCAAGAGGATGCACAACAGGAAGGGGAAAGAAAAAAGAAAAATGAGAAATAATAAACAAAAGTCACTTAAAAACAACAAAGCCAAAAAAAGGTCCTAAAAAGGAAGCCAAATCAACTCAAGTTAAGAGAGGAAAAGAAACTAAGCAGAGCTTAACTGTAGAAAAAGATTGTATGGAAAATGATAATAAAACTGTTGAAAGTGCTGATAAGAATTGTGGAAATAACAAAACTGAGTTTGTCCAGCAATTACAAGTCAGGAGGGAGGTCACTGTCAATGAGTCTCCTGGTCGGCCTATAGGAGGAAAAGGGCCCATAGGAAGGAATTTGCATGATGATGTTTTAATCTGCAGAACAGATAATGCTGATGCTGAATACATTTTATTTGGGACCGTTTTAGAAGATACAGAAGATGGTATGAAGTACCTAATAGAAATGTATGGCATTAAATGCATACAAGAGGAAATGAAACATAATTTAGGTAACCATATAAGGAAATTATTGGGCACTGCAGAACAAGAGAGGAATTTATTTGTCATGCGGCTCCCTAATCTTTCTATACCTGATTGTGTACTTGTATACACTCATTCAGAGGATTTGGCTTCTAAAATATGGTCTCAAGAGAAAACCCTCAAATCTGCAGGTATAATTTTACCTCAAACACAGAAAGTACTAGTATATCAAAACATAGAGTTTTTTTTTTTTTTTTTAGTTTAATCAGGAGTAGCACACTAAGCTGAAAGCTTTTTTACAGGTGCAACCTGGGAGCACAGGGAAGTTAAGTGACTTGCTCAGGGTCACACAGTATGTAAGTAGAACCTGTGGGATTCAAACCCAGGTCTGGTCTACTGGACGTCATCAATTTGCAGCTCAGAGCCTTAAACCACTGCACAATACTGCCTCCCTATTGGATAATACTCAAGGTAAACTGGATAAGGAACTTATGGGACTTATGAAAGTTATCCAGGAATATGAAAATAACCAATACATGGAGTGGGAAAATAAAATTATTTCCATATTTGGTTGGAATACCTTGGGAGAAAAATCTTCATAGAAGATTAAGGGCCTGATGGTTCCCGTCGACGCGGGTAGGTGGTTTAAATGGGCATCTAGCCTTCTTCTGCCTACATCACCCAGTATGAGAACTTGATCTCCTTTTTGTCACACTCACTTAATTTAAAGATCCCCTCTTACGCAGTAAATTACATTAAAATTTGGCGGGAAGAATTAAACATGTCTCAAATTGATCTAGCATTTTTAAATACAATATTTGTGCAAGGCTTATTGGAGAAAGCCTTGTTTCTGGATAGCATGGGCATTCTTGTAACTACCCCAAAGGCTTTTTTTTCCCCGTGACCAGGTTGCCTTAGGAGGAAGGGAACACTTAGAGAAAGATTGCATTGGTGGTTCAAGGGAGAATTGACAGACAGCTGGAAATATTCAAGCAGACTTATGCTTAAGAATCGTTTCTTGGAATATAGAAGGAATAAAATACCAATTAGCAGACAGTGAGACAAAAGCTTTCCTGATGGCATTTGATATACTATGCATTCAGGAAACATAGAGTGTTAAAGGGACACTGTCAACTCCATAGGCCTCAAGATGTCCGTTGTTTAAAAATACACATTTTATGATTGCTAACATTCTGTAAAGATTGCTGATATAGCTGGTAGTTTAATTCTGATTCTTTTTTTTTCTTTTAAAAAAGTTAACAGACTTCCCACCATACTTACCCACAAAAACAGGTTTGTTTACATTCCTTGGTCAACTCCCACTGCATCTTTCCTGGACTTGGAAACACCTCCAACACAGTCTAGCCACTCATGATGCAGTGGGAGTTTAGGAGGCTGCCTCATGAGTTACTGCACTGTTTGGGAGTGCTTTTAATGTTCAGAAAGTATTCAATAAGAACAGATTCAGGATTTGAAACAAAACAAAGTTGATTATATACATTAGCATGCATTTCAGCTCTACTAAACAAGGAGACAGACAAAACAAACAGCAATGCCAATGACTTTTAGAAAAGGTAAGCAATCATAAAATGGGGGTTATAACTAGAAATAATAAGATGCAAAACTAGTTGACAGTGTCCCTTTAACCATGAAAATTACTTATTACCAGGGTATACATTAATAGGAATACCAGCCTCAAGGGAAAGAGAGCAGGGCAGACCTAAAGCAGAACTAATCGAATATGTGAAAAAGTCTCTACATTTTAATATGACTAGACTACACGCCACAGCTGATGCCATATTACCTTTAAAACTACAGAGAAATGATGTTACACTACTAATTTTCAATATACTGTATATATTCCACCTAAGATGAAAAACAGGGAGGACCCTTAGATACATACCAGAGAGAACCTGGGCACTTTAATTGAATCACGGGAATCTTATCCAAACATAATGCTAGAATCTCGGAGAGCGAATATGGTGGTGATCAGTATTCTGCCCTCTTACAACATATTTCAACCATGAATCCCAGAATTACTGCTTATAGAAGTACAGAGGACAAAAACACCAATATAAAGGGTAGTCAACTAGGTAATTTCATGACAGGAAATAATTTTATTCTAGCAAATGGGGGGACAGTTAAAGACCAAAATGGTAGCTATACCTTTGTAGGATCTAAAGGATTCCCTATGATAGACAAAATCTGAGTTAATGTTGAGGCCTCCAAAATTGTACTAGACCTAGAGGTTCTAGAGAGACCAGATTCAGCTCATTACCCTGTAGTTACTATATACAATATACCACAAGTTTCTTCATCTAGTAGGAATGCCGAGAGTGAAGTCCCCTTAGAAATTATGAATTTAAAAAGAATAAAATGGCAGAATGATACAATACATAATTTTCAAGAACTATTTTCCAAAGGTACCCTGTTTAATTATCGTCAGAATATAATATCTAGAATTCATTATACGATGAGTTGGGAATATTAGAGTGACATGACTACACATATTAAACCTTTTTGCAAAACATATGGCTCCACTAGGCAGCACCAGAAAAGCTGGTTTAATAAAATCTGCAAAACCAAATTTAAACCATAAGAGAGCTTAGGAAGGATAGAACTAAAGGAAAAATTAAAGAACTAAATAGAATGAGAAAAGAGTACAGAAAAATTCTAGAAAAGGAGAGGAATAAATATTAAGTTATTCAGTGGGAAAAGCTTCATAAGCAGTCATGAGGAAAGATGATAAAAGCATTTTGGAGGATTGTAAGTGGAGGTTATGGACAATATGCAAACAGGATAGAAGCACATGTTACTGCAATGGCTTGGGAGTTTTATTTTAATAATTTTTTTTTGAAGAAGCCATCAAATCTAAAGAAAGGGAAAAATAAATAATATTACAATATCCAATTCCGATATGTCTCGATGAGATAGAAATATTTTCAGCAATTACTATCTTGGCTTCTAATAAAGTGCCAGACCCAGATTGTATTTTGGGAGATATTTTCAAAAACATTTCCAGACTGGTGGTTACCAACACTTAAGATACTGTGCAATGCACTCCTCCAGGGTTTGGGCGTACCCCACAGTTGGTTGAGGAGCATAGTCTTTCTCATTCTCAAAAAAGGAGATTCAGCAAACCTTAAAATGTATAGACCCATTAGTTTACTAGACATGTCTCAAAATATATTCTGTAAGGTATTATTGCAACATAAAAGACAAAGAACCTCTGTGCGTAAACACTGAGGCAAAGGTTACCCCAAAGAGCATTTGGCTGGGAAGCCAAGTTTCAAGAAAATACAAAATCACACATGCCCACACAATGCAAAGCATCATGGGCTGCATATGCAAATCACCACAGAATGTTATGCTGGTCCAACTTTAAACAGAATTGTATGGTGCCGAAAGGCCTCTCACACAGTTTGCAAAGGGTAGTAACAGATGACATAGACATGTGTTTCGTCCTACCAGGACTCATCAGTATGCCTTGTCTGTTTGACACCCCAGTGGAATGGACCAGCTACCCTAAGACAGTGTGTCTTGGATATGTTGTGGTGAACCCATTAAAGTAAAAAAACTATTTAAAAGACAAAGAACCTCTGTGCGCAAACACTGAGGCAAGGGTTACCCCAAAGGGCATTTGGCTGGGAAGCCAAGTTTCAAGAAAATACAAAATCACGCATGCTCACACAATGCAAAGCATCATGGGCTACATATGCAAATCACCACAGAATGTTATGCTGGTCCAACTTTAAGCAGAATTGTATGGTGCCGGAAGGCCTCTCACACAGTTTGCAAAGGGTGCTAACAGATGACATAGACACGTGTTTCGTCTTACCAGGACTCATCAGTATGCCTCGTCTGTCTGACACCCCAGTGGAATGGGCCAGCTACCCTAAGATAGTGTGTCTTGGATATGTTGTGGTGAACCCATTAAAATAAAAAACTATTTAAAAGACAAAGAACCTCTGTGTGCAAACACTGAGGCAAGGGTTACCTGTTAGCACCCTTTGGACCAGCATAACATTCTGTGGTGATTTGCATATGCAGCCCATGATGTTTTGCTGGGCATGTGTGATTTTGTATTTTCTTGAAACATATCCACACTTGGATCAATGAAAATAACATTTTGAGTGAATATCAAAATGGATTCTGATCTGGTAGGTCAACAGTTTAACACTGTTTCATTTTAAAACATCTAATATGGAAATACATTACTGTCAGGGGCAGTAAATTATATTGCTGTTTAATAGATCTAACTCCTGCCTTTGGCAGTAGCAGTAGGACTCTATTATGGGGTAAACTAGAAGATTATGTGATGAACAATGCTCTCTTAGATGTAATCATTATATTACATAATGAAACATGGATACAAGTGCAGTACAGCCATAAAGGATTACTGACCTCTGCCATTAAAACAAACTTAGGAGTGTGGTATCCCCCATGCTATTTGACTTGTATATCCATTCCATCCTGAGAAGTTTACAGGACCCTCAATTTCATTCACCAAAAATTGGGGATAATAGAGTGTCTTTACCGGCCTATGTGGATGGCTTGGTCCTAATCTCCACCTCTTTATTGGGGTTACAAAGGAAGTTAAATAGATTTGCACTATTGAGTAAAGAAAATGGACTGGTTATCAACAAAGAAAAATCTAAACTAGTTTTCTTTGGTAACAGACACAGAACCCTGCCAAGGGTAACCATTAATAAAGAAAAAATTATAACAGACAGATATTATGATTACTTAGGAGTACATTTCTCCCAGACAATAAATTGGAAAGATCATTGTAGATTATTATTATCAAAGATGAATATGGCATCAAATGCCCTGAAACTGTTCAATTCCAAACTTGGGAAGGCATCAGTTCAGGGCATTTTAAAAGTTCTAAATGCAAAGCTAAAATCAAGCATTTTATATGCCTCAGAGGTTTGAGGCGATACTAACATAAGGGATCTGGAACGTATTGTTAATAAACTATATCGTAGCATTCTGATGGTACCACAGTCGGTACTCTCAGAGGTTTTGCAAACAGAATAAGGACAGTTCTCCCTTAAACCATTAATATTAGGAAGAGGTATAAACTTTTTGATGAGTTTGTTTCTCTTACCAGAGACAAGAATGCCCAGATGGTGTTTGGAGGATGAAATCCTGTATATTAACCATGGGGTTGTCTCCCCGAATATCTGTCTTATACAGAGGGAAATTTTTCCTAAGGGGTTGGTTCACTTATCATCTAAATTATACTTAAGACCTATGATAGATATAACCCTTCAGGTTAAAACTAGGATGAGGGATGCTGCAATGTCAAAGGATTTAGCAAGAATATCAGAACTTAAAAATTATAGGTGGTACAAGGAACTAAAACAGATACATTGGTTAGAATCTTACTTGGGGTGTGGCTTAGCAACTGTGCAGAGCAGACATTGTTCTGTTTAGCTCCTGGGAGAAGTTCAATTTTTATACATTCCAGACCCATATTTCGGCATTTACACATATTATTTTGGTGTGGCTCCCTGTGCTTAACCCTTCTATTGTCAAATATGAGAAAACAGAAGAACTCTGCTGCATCTCAAGACTTTTTTAAACCCAAAACTAATTTGCAGTGAGACTCTAGGCCTTAGCAGCCTGATGCAGCTCTGGGGAGTGAAGATTCTGGGATGGGAGACATCACACTTCAAACTTTAAGTACTAATATTACCGAGTTAATCCACACCGTACAGGACAGTGATAAGAAGCTGGATGGGCTAATGCCTCGTGTGGCCTCCCTTGAATCTTGGAGGGATGGTGCGGAGCAGTTGGTGCAGCAGGCCGATGGTTCGGCACATAAGGCTGTCGATGCTGTGACACAGTTGATAAAGGAAAATTCCTCATTGAGGCAGCACCTGGAACATTTGGAGAACCAAGCCCATGAGAGGAATATTAGGGTGATTGGGCTATTGGAGGATGCAGAGGATGAGGATCCTCTAGACTTTGCTGTTATGTTTTTATCAAAGATTCTGGGCCCTTCTGTAGAGGATCCTGCACTTTCCTTCAAGAAGGCTTTTCGGATCACTCCTTGCCATGTATCTAGTGGTTCCACTGCCCCTGAACTTTTCTGATTGTTTGTACTGGGGAAGCAGACTAAAATTGTGCCCTGTCTCTGGCACGCAGACTGAGATGTCTGAAATATGATGAGTCAGACACTTTCTTATTTCCTGACTTATCCTACAGTAGTGACTCCACAGGAGAGCTTTCAGTCGAGTCCAGAGTTCTTTAAAAATGCCTAAAAGTACAACATCAGCTGTTGGTACCCACTAAACTCAGGGTATTGTGGTATGGACGTACTTATTTCGTTAATGAGCCTGCAGATGCTGCTAAGTTGGTGAGGCTTATTGAAATGGAGCTTGCAGAGGGAGAAGAGGAAGGCTCGGAGGGCATGAGCCCAGAATAAAGAACTTTTGGACTCTGTTACAGTATGTTAAAAGTTGACTTTCTACTTGTTATTATGGTACTATATGGCTTTTTTTTTTAGACATGTGGTCCATACTATTTGTTATCTTTGAGTTCTTTTTGGTAAAATGTCCTATGATGATTACTGTAGAGTTTTGGATGCCTGTCCTTCTCTAGTTAAGTATAGTTTATTTGGCAGGAGCTCTCTGTGCGATATGCTTAGTATTACTATTTGGTGGGGGAGGACAGTTGGAGTGGCGACCTCAGAATACTAAACTTAGAGGCTCCAGACATATTATAATTTATTTTTTTGGATAGCACCAGAGTGTCTCGGGACACCTGAGAGGGGAGAATGCCTCCTTCTTTTCTTATGCCACATGATCTTACTTCAAGAAACAGCTCTTGCAGCAGGTTACACCATTAGGACTAAAGCTGGCAGGCACCAGGACCCAACGGAAATTTTTTAGCTAGCAGTATTCAGCGGGGACCGCATCCAACGTTGGTCCTGCCCCTGACATCAGGCACAGTACATAAGGGGGCGGTACCCCAGAATCCCCAGTTCTTTTCCTGCTGTCAACTCACCAGCATCAGCCTCTCACTCTTTACCTAGCGCACAACGACTTAGAACTTCTAAAGTTTCTTCAAAAACTAATGTTCTGTCCAACTCCTTCACTTGAGGGACACCTTTCCAAGTGTGCCTGCAGAAAACAGATCCCTTTCAAGGATCCTCATTCCTCCTGCATGCGGTGCTTAGGCCCGGACCACGACACCAAGGCCTGCACCTTTTGCCACAGGTGCAACAGCCGCACCAGGATCCGCTGTCTGAAGGCACTTCAGGCTTATCTGCTGGAAGAAAAACTTAGCAGGATGGACCAAGAACCTTCTTCCAGGGGCGATTCTTCTACCAAGGCCCATAAACACCGGGACAAACACCAGGAGAAAGCAAGGTCCAGATCCCCGAACCAGGCCTCGGACTCCCACAGCTCAGGCTCCACCAGATCGGGCCACTCTCCCTCCGGGGCTCATTCTCAGCCCCCTCTGGTCAAAGTCCAGGCTTCAGGTGGTTCTTCGACTCTCCAGCCCATCAAGACTTCAAGGCCCTCGGCTTCCTCCACTCCATCTCGGGCCTCTTCCAAGTCTTCTGAAAGCCACAAGTCTTCCTCATCGACCTGATGTCGGGAAACTGACTCCAGATTGGTCTCCCAGCCATCTAGAGGTCTGGATCCACCACCAAGGAAGACCAAAGACCTGACGTTCCTAAAGTGGACAACGGACCTGTTGTCGGCCAAGCATACGAAGTTGGCTAGGTGTTCGCGGGAGCAGCGGACACCAGCCAGGCACCAGACGCTGTCCGGGCATTTGCCAGACCCAAAGGCGTCGGCCAAGTGACTGACGTCGTCCTCGCATTCACTGGAGCCGAAGACCATCCCCCAGTCACCGGTGGACACTGGTCACATGGATTCTATGGAGGAGGATGCTACTCTGCCCAAAGACCAGACAGGCAACACTGAGGATGCCGGGCTTCCGAGGGAACCATTTCCCACCCCGGAGACACCCGCGGACCCGACGCCCGACCCCGGTGACAGACCACTGGTGCCAGGCCCGTTGTCAGGGATGAATCTACAAGAAGTAAAGGATCTCTTTACCTTCTGGTGGGACACTATCTGAAAGGATATGGTCCCCATAAAACCTCCTCCTCCTCCTACTCCTTCACCTCCTATGCCCCCTCCTCCACCCAAAGGGCCAGCAGGACGACCACTGACCCCTAAGGAGCAGACTCTACCTCCTAGGGGTAGATCCAAGGACAGGAGAATGCCTCCCTCCAGATCTCTATCAGGGTCCCCCAGCCCCAAGTGACCCAGATGTCGTCGGTACACTCCGTCAGGGGAGGACTCCAAATCGGATACCTCGGATTATTCCAGATCTCCTTCTTCACTCAGCATTCCATCACCTGACCCACATGACCTTCCCAGGTCTCCTTTCAGATGATCCCTCCTTCTCCGAGATCATGAGGCACATCCAGGACAACATGCGGTGGGATGCTGAAGACCTCGACCCCGAAAGACAGTGCCTTGCCCGTTATCTTCGTCAGAAAGACCCAAAGCCTGTGGTAGTGCCACCCTTGGTGGACACCTTCGCGGATGTCACCAAGGCTGCATGGAAATGTCCGCACTCCACTCCCGCTGTGCAGAAGAAAGCTGACCACCTGTACAAGGCCCCGAAAGAGGACCAGTACTTGGCTCAACAACCTCTGTCAGACTCCCTGGTCATTACGACCTTGCATGACCGGTCCCAAAGACTGCAGCACATGAGCACACAGCTAACGTACCAGGAATCCAAACAACTGGATGCCTTGGGGAGACACATGTATGCGGCTGCTACATGCTCCATCAGGTCCCTGGACTACCGAACTCATATGGTACAGTTTCAGAACACCCTGTGGGAACAGGGCCAGGACCTGGTTGATAAACTTCTAGATGGTGATCAGAAGGTGGAGTTTCTATACCTTCTCCGCACAGGGTCTGATGTGGGTACCCAAGTACTACGAACTGCATACAATTCTGCGGACTCGTCCACCAGAACTGCAGCTTCAGGCATCTGTCTCCAGCGACATTCCTGGCTCCGTGTCTCCGGCTTCACCCCGGACGTGCAGAAGAACATTCTTGACGTACTTTTTGGTGAACCCTCGGAGAAGGTTATCACCAAAAGTCAGGACACTGGGAAGGCAGTCAGGTCTGTACAGGCCATGTACAGATCCAGGCCTGGTTCCTTTTGTAGGAACCAGAGCCATTTTCGCAGCCAGCAACAAAGGCAGCAGCCATGTTCTGGCCAGCAACAAAGGGGCACTTTTCAGCGTAAAGCCCAGGCAAAGTCGTCCCCATGCAGAGGCCAATGCTACACTAAACTGGCCCAGCCTACAGGGACCAGTGCTGCCACGGCATGACTTCTTCCTGGCCCCCCGGCCCTCCTCTGGATCAATGGGCACAAAAGGTCGGGGGTTGCATCGCTCGCCACTTTTTAGGGTGGCAGTTGATTACCACTGACTGGTGGGTTCTCCAATTGGTCAAGAAAGGCAACTTCATAGAATTTCTTGACCACCCACCAGCAAGACCTCCCCTGCTTTCCCATTACTTGGGTCAGCATGCCCTGCTCTTATAGCAGGAGGTGCTCACGCTTCTCGGAAAAGAAGCTATAGAGCACGTACCATGAAACCAGAGGGGTGCAGGATATTATTCTCACTTCTTTCTGGTTCCCAAAAAAACAGGGGACCTCCGTCCAATACTGGACCTCAGCGACCTCAACGAGTCAGTCCTGTACAAACACTTCCGCATGGTGACCCTCCCAGGTCTGATTCCCATGCTCAAGCAGTGCACCTTTCTAGCATCATTGGACATGCAGAATGCTTACCTGCATATACCCATTGCTCAATTGCACAGGAAGTTTCTGCACTTCAAGTTTCAGGGTCACCATTATCAGTTCTGAGCCCTCCCCTTCAGACTGTCATCAGCACCTCGAGTAATCATGAAGTGCATGGCAGTCATAGCGATGACTCTGAGGAGACAAGGTCACTATATGTTCCCCTACCTGGATGACTGGCTTCTCATGGCACCCTCTCTGGAGGCCCTGATGTCCACCATTCATCATACTCAGTCTCTGTTCGAAACGTTGGGCATCATCATCAATCAAGAGAAGTCACGCCTGGTTCCGTCACAGATTCTGCAGTTCATAGGTGCAGTTCTGGACACCGTCCAGGGAAAAGCTTTCCTCCCCCAGGACAGAGTGGAACACATCAGATCCCTCATCAGGGTAATTTTGGCTAAGAAGACCATTCCTGCCAGATTGGTCCTTTGCCTGCTCAGACACATGGCTGCGGCCATTGCAGCAGTCCTGCTAACCCGTCTTCACATGCGGGTGACCCAGTGGATGTTACGGGTCCAATGGAATCAAAAGCAAGACCATCTGCATCTCCCAATCTGGATCACGAAGGCCATAATCCGGGATTGGCAATGGTGGCTAGATCCAAAGAATCTATCGGTGGGAGTCCCCTTCATTGCGCCGTCTCCGATTGTGACACTCTCCACAGATGCCTCAGGGCTCAGATGGGGAGCACACCTCGACGGTGTCTGGTCTCAGGGCCTGTGGACAGCCCAAGAGACTCATCTCCACATAAATATCCTGGAAATGAGAGCAGTTCTTTACACCCTGCAGGCCTTCCAGTCGGAGATTCCACTGGGTACTCTTCTGTTACAGACAGTTCCGTGGTGATGTATTAGCTCAACAAACAAGGAGGCACCCATTCCTACCTGCTTTGCAGGGAGGCCATGAGGGTGTGGGACTGGGTTTTGCAACACAACACAAACCTCATTGCTGTTCATGTCCCAGGAGTGAACAACGTCATCGCAGATGGCCTGAGCTGCTCTCAGGCCAGAGTCCATGAGTGGGAACTACTCCAGGAGGTAGCAGAGGATCTGTTTTGCAGATGGGGTACACCAGAGTTAGACCTTTTCACGTCCCCATCCAATGCAAAACTGCCCAATTTTTGCTCGCTAGATCCAGGGCCTGGTGTTTTCTGGCGAGATGCGTTGTCCCTCTCCTGGGCGGGCAGATTCCTCTATGCCTTCCCCCCTTTCCGTTGATCCAGAGGGTCCTTCTGAAACTTCGCAGAGAGCAAGCAATGCTGATCCTTATCACGACATTCTGCCCCAGGCAGATGTGGTTCCCTCTACTACATTAGCTATCCTAGGAACCTCTGGTACCTCTGCCAATCAGCTCTCACTTGTTGTCTCAGGAGGCGGGCTCCTTGGTCCATTTGGACCTTTGTTCACTGAGCCTGCATGCTTGGCTCCTAGAGACATAGCCATTTTATGACACGGGGTCTTGCAAGAGGTAGCTGACGTTCTGGTGGCCATGAGAAAAACGGCCACTCATGCTACTTACGCCATGAAATGGCGCCGTTTTTGCCTATGGGCTCTAGAGTGGGGGGGGTTTCGCCTCTAGACTGTCCAGAAAAGTCAGTCTTGGACTACCTCCTGTCTCTTTTTCAGACAGGCTTGGCCTACTCCTCGATCAAAGTACACCTCTGTGCCATCTCAGCCTATCACTTTCCTTTAGGCCAACACACCATATCTCAGTTGGACATGTCACGAGCCTTCCTAAGAGGTGTTCTCCACCTTAGACCTCCAATTAAGGATCCAATTCCACCATGGAATCTACCCTTTGTCCTGGAGCAGCTTACGCTGCCACCCTTTGAGCCATCCACGGATTGCGAGCTACGTCTTCTTACTTGGAAGATGTTGTTTTTAGTTGCCGTTACCTCAGCCAGAAGAATTTCTGAACTTCATGCACTCATGTGCAAAGAGCCTTATTTGGTTTTTCACCAAGACAGGGTACCCCTACGGACAAATCCTAAGTTTCTGCCTAAGGTGGTCTCAGATCTCACCCTTAATCAGGACATCGATCTTCCAGTGTACTTCCCCAAGTATTCTAATCGAGGAGAGGCCCTGTTGCACACCTTAGATGTGCATAGGTGTCTCTGATACTACCTGACTAGAACCAAACACCACCGAAAATCAGACCAGCTTTTTGTCTCCTTTGCCCACAGGATGATGGGAGCTCCTGTTTCCAAGCAGTCACTGTCCAGGTGGCTCATTCAATGTATCACATTCTGTTACCAGAAGCACAACAAACCCTTACCAGGCGCGATCAAGGATCATTCCACAAGGGGGGTGGCTACCTCCTTTGCAGCCCTAAAGAATGTGTCCACCTTAGCCATCTGTGCTGCAGCTACTTGGAGCTCCATGCACACTTTCATCAGGCATTATAGCCTGGATATTGCATTGAGGCAAAGAGCAGGTTTTGGTCTAGCAGTCCTTCAAGGACTTCTGTCCCAGGTTCACGTTCTGTTAAGGATTTCTACCTTCCCTCCTCCCAATGGTGTGGGATTTTCATTATTGCTTGGGAATCAGTCCTAAAGGTGTAACCTGCTGCAACAGCTGTTTCTCGAAGTAAGATAGTACAGTTACGTAAGAACTTACTGTAACAGTAGATCATTGAGAACAGTTCTTGCAGCAGGTACTTTCCCTCCAACATCCCCACTAGAGGTAGATTCTCATTCCAACATCCTTCTCCTAGGATCAGGTGTTCTCAGCAGCTCTGATTGCCATTTGATGGCGGATCCTCAGTCTCCTCTTCTGATGTCATCCAGTGGCCAGGAGTCTCCGGTGGGAGAACTGGGGATTCTGGGATACCACCTCCTTATGTACTGTGCCTGATATTGGGGGTGGGACCGACGTCGGAGGCAGCCCCAGCTGAATACTGCTAGCTAGAAAATTTCTGTGGGGTCCTGGCACCTGCCGGCTTCAGTCCCAATGGTATGACCTGCTGCAAGAGCTGTTCTCAAAGATCTACTGTTATGGTAAGTTCTTACATAACTGAACTTTTTGAGGATATTGCTGGTAGTGCGATTGTTGCACACCATTCTTTTCTGGGACCTATCCCAGTTGCCTGTCCTTCACTCCTATTCATGTACCTGGCTCCTACTGCTACAACAAGCAGTTCACTATGCCCCTGTTGCTTGTCAACTAATTTGGTTAATGTTGATATTTATGTGGCTATATTAGTATGTTTCTTGTGTTATTTCTCCCCGGTACTTGTTTGGCTTCAATGCTGGTCATTGTAGCCTATTGGGGATGATGGGGTTTTGATACCTAAATGGAAAACAGGAAGTGAACTGCAAAGTTTTTGTTTACATCATCCCTGTCTTCGCTCTCTGTTGTATGCCTGTGTTATCACTAGTTAAGGTATTATGTCTTATATGGTAACACCCCTAAGTTGTAACACAGGGCAAGGGGTACTTTACATCCTGTGTTACGTGATTGTGTTGATTTACTGATATGCTTGTATCAGCCTTCTGAGATGTATGTTTGTAAGTTTTTCTTACAAACTATATAAATAAATGATACAAAAAAAATCTTACTTGATCAAACTTACAAACCCTCTTTTCTCAGAAGAATTATTACAAGATATCAAATGGAACTTTATAAGGCCAGTTATATATTATCTAGGCAAAAAAGTGATGGTGTTACCACCCCTTTCTGTGACTGTGGAAACTCAGTTGAAGACAGCTTGAAACATGTCCTCTTGCTTTGTCCTATATATGAAACTCAAAGGAAAACAATGACTTGGGGAGATTTTCTGTGACATTGACTTCCCTCCTGATCTGTTAATTGTTCATTTATTCAACAATATGAATACACTGATTTTGGAAAAGTCAGTAACATTTCTAACACTATTTCATTTGTAGCTGGGATAACTTGTATGTTTTTTTTCTAATCTAGGATATAGAGATGTTGAGAAGCTATGAAGATGGTTGTAGTTATTTACACTTGTAATTGTGTGGACTTGGAAATTTCAACATCTGTAAAAATGAAAAATGAAATGCTGATACTTATATTTATATGCATTTTAAAACTAATTTGTAAAGGCTTATGCTTATCAATAAAATGTATTTTGACTTGAAAAGAAATGTGCTACCTTTTCACATCACATGGATGATGAAGACAACCACTCACATCAGCACAAGAGAAAGAAAAGGTGTGTAAGATCTCCTTCATCTTCTGACACAGATTCCTCTTCTACCGAAGAGGGAGACCTTCACAGCAGTTCTTCCAAAGCAGAGCCTGAGTTGGACAGGCACTTTAATACCAATGATCTCAACTTCTTCATTAAAAAAGTTATATTGGAGATATGGGTCAGTTTGGCAAAGCCCATATCGAAAGAGGATAAACCATCTTTCAAGTTATTCAGATGATCTAAACCATCAACATCATTCTCTTTTTCACTGACCATTGAGGATCTGCTCAAGGAGGAGTGGCAGGGCCCAAAAAAAAATGTTCCTAGTCCTGTGCAGGGTAAACAAACTGTTGAAGTTTGACAAGAAACAATCTGACTTTACTTGCCTAAGAGTGACCCCATAATCTCATCTCTAAAAAGACCATCATTCCAGCAGATGGTGGAGCCACCCCCAGGAATAGAGTGGATCACAAAGCAGATTCCATTTTAAACAAGTTCTGACCAGAGCCGGTACGATTGCAGCCGAGGTTGCCGGTGGAACACAGCACTGGCTACTTTGTCCAAGATAGCCACCAGAGTTCTTTGCACATGTGTGATGACTAGGCATGCACGCTGAACTCCAGCAAAACAGTGGCACAGTCCTCCATGTCCAAGATGGCCGCTGGAGTTCCCTGCACAGAGGCCATCTTGGACACAGCAGACTGTGCTGCTGGAGGTCAGTGAGCATGCGAGAGTCGTCACACATGTGCAGAGAACCCCAGTGGCCATCTTGGACATGGGAGTCAGTGCTGTGTTCCATTGGTGACAGGTGGACAAAATAGTGCAGTGGACATGCAGTGATTGCCATTTACCTTCACTATTTACTTTTCCATCCAGTATCTAGTAGGCTCCCTTTTACTCTACTGCTCTCACAAGATGTGTGCAGGGCTATGCTCACTGCAGCTATAAAAAAGGTCTTTTAAGCATCCACAATTTCCACAAAGGTGGCAACAGCTAAACTGTTTTAGACCAGAGCCACTTTGTTCTGGGCGATGAACTTGGCGCTCAAGATGGTGGAGGATTCTGGGAAGAACAAGGATCTGATTCAACAATTACAACTTGTGTTTCTCTCTTTAGCTTACTCAGTGGATAACAGTGTAAAACATAAGGTTCTTGTCTAGTGATCTCTGGTAATCCAATAAAGCCACCAGACACCAAATGCTTTGAATCAGTTGCAATTTATTAATACCAAATAAGCCCAAACAATTTTACCTCGAATATGATCAAATCTAAACAGCTGATGGCTTTTTACCACCAGGGCTACAGGTACAGAAAAGTGGAGTGAACCACTCCCTTTTCTGGGTGTTCTAGCATCTATAGCAGCTGTAGCTATTCCTCTAAAAACATACTGGCCATGACATTTAGGTCCTGTATTTATACCCCAAAAATGCATGGTGGAAATTTCCAAAGCCTACTACAGCACATTTTAGCTAGGTCATCTGATACATCCTGAGGTTTGGGTTAGAAAAACAGAGTGACCTTGAGATAACTCGGTCATAAGATACATTTGACACTTTGCCGAGACATGTGGTCATTCTTAGATGGAAAAACAGATGATATGGGGATTTTACATTTATCAAAAATGACTCACTTTAGGATACAGAAAACATATGAGGGGACTTCACATTCACTTTAAATAACTTGCTGACTAGACAGTGGCCAAAACAAGGATATAATTGTTTCTTATCAACTCTCTGTTGCACATTTTTTTTAAACAAAAGAAATTATAAAATGAGGCACTATATCTAAGCTGTAGTGGGTTGAAGTAGCTGGACCTTATCTTTGGCTATGACCTTGGGTTGAAGGAAGGTTTTGTACAAAATATCTCTGTTGGGCAAAGCAAAGCTAATTTTCTTTAAAACATTTATTTTTTTAAACACGGTTTATACTCGTTGCTTATTTTCTACAGTTATTTAAAGGGCCCCAACGCTTTTTGAACCTGGGCATCTACGCCGACATCAATTTGCATAGTGGTATCGTTATTTGCATGGTTTCAACAAGTACTCTCCAAACAACTCTGCACTTACAAGGCACATCAATCTACATGTTGGTATTATGCAGTCATCTACTAGCCACCTTCACCTTTTACTAGCCCTTTGCCACAGTCGATTGAGCATCCCTACACCTCAGAAGGAACAGAAATGCTGCACTATGGATTTATAGAGTGTTGTCTAAGAAGCTTCCAAATTATATTTTAGACTGCTTCACACAGGCCACAGCTAGCTCCTGTGCCCTAAGAAGCAACAACTTCATCATGCTCAAGGTGCCTAAAGTCAACACCCGGCAAGGGAGGTCTGCAATCAGCTATTATCTACCTATGGCATGGAATACTTTACAGAAGTCCCTGAGCTGATCAATCTTATACCTCTAGCATCCTTTAAACAGCTTTGCATAAGTCTCTTCTCAGAGAAATGCAACTGCTACACAAGCTCTAGTCTATTCACATTCCTACTCCCCTTCCAGACAACTATCATAATTTGCAACTCATTTCCCATAACTTATCCCACAATTCTCCCTCCCAGGCAGCCCTCATTTATAGTACTTCAAGTTCCTACAACCTTATCTACACTGATCTTGCTACCCCTGGCTATAATCTTCTCCCACTAATTCCTGGCCCTTACCCCAGCCCTTATTACTCCCTTACACCTCCTAGTATTAGCCCCAGCCCCTGTCTGAGTCTCCTATACCCTCCCTTCCATGTCTTTTACCAGAGGCTGTGATCACCATTTTCTCAGTCACTCAAACACTGTGTCTCCTTGTCTGCATTGGCTTGCCCCGGAACTTGGAAATTTTTGGGTGTCTTATGTTGAGTGTATGCCTTGATTCCTCCACTGGGATATATATATACTGTATTATCTAGTGTACTTTTCTTATGTCCTACCTTGTCCTGTTATGCTTTAATCAACTTCTGCCTTTTGATTATGTATATATCATTGTTTTAAATGTATCTGTTTATGTACCAACTATTGAACCTTGGCCTTATCAGGTCCATCTTGCAAATGAGCTCTGCTCAATGATGTTTGCCTGAATAAATAAAGATTTGATTGATTGACTTTGCAGCCTCTACACTAGCCATTTTACACCTTTCTATCTCCTCAACCTTTTGGTTAGCCAATTACATATTGTTGGTAAAAGTTTGGTCGCTGGTCACTAAACTTTGGCCACTGGCCACTTTCAACAATCCCCACCTCGAAGGCAAGGGATCCATATTGGGGACCCAAGCCTTCGCAAATGTAAACATAAAAATAAAGATGCTAATTATTAAATAAATGTTTTTAAAGTTTACTGCCCTGCAAGTCTATCTTGTGATCTCTGATAATGGGCTGCTATTGCATCTAATATTAGGGAGACATAAAATAAGGACCCATTAGTTTATGTGCAATGTCCAAACTTAACCATATTCCAATGGGAGATATTTAAGACAACAGGTATATGCAGAAATTGTACATTATTTATAAGGGTTTCAGGTACTGAAGTAGCAGTTAATAGGCTGGGGGACCCTGGTGTTAACTGGGAACACTTTTAACTATTCTGATTATGGGGGTGAAGGAAGACTGGTAAGGGGAGTCTTGAACCCCCATAGATAATACTTTGATTAGTATATAAGTTTGGTATAACTAAACACTTTTGATCTTAATCTGTTAATTGCATTTTAATACTTTTACCTTACATACTTTCTAAGCTATTATAATAAAAGCTACATTTTTTTAAAGCTAGAAAAACAGTTTATAATTGATTACATGAAAACCCTTTTTTTAAAACTGGTTGCCAGCATACGGATTGTCAAGACATTTATAAAAAGCATCCTGTTCTGGAGTTGGTACAGGGGTGGTTACAGATGGAGCACAAATGGTGAGTTTGTAAAACATAGTGCAGAACTCAGGGATGTCAACACCACAATTGAAATATGTGAAAAGATGTTAACATGTGATACCATATACAGCACAATATGACATAACAATATTTGTTGATGAAGAAGAGTTCATGGAATCCACTTTGAAAGTGGATAAGGTAGATGCTACCTTGTGTTGAGGTGTGGCACACCCTTGGAGCTTGATTGAAGAATCTGTTGATAATTAAGCAATAAGGCATGACAGGGTGTGGTATATCATGGGATATCATCATGCCTTGGGTGGTTGGGCATGCAGGGCCACAGGCAGTGCGTTCAACTATCTGATGACGATATCCCGCGGTATACCACACTGAGTGCTATATTAGCTATTATGAACTGCCCAAAAAGTTTTATTGGTAATAAATGAAAAGAAATCTTTTAAAACCTTTGAAAGTGCAGTTTTGGGGTGTTGGAGGTGTATGTTTTAAGAAAATAGTTCCTGAGGGCTCAGGACAGCAGGTGGTGCTGTTGTAAGGAGGTGCAGCTGTTAACTGTGTGTCGTTCTGCTAGGAGTACTCCCGAATGTAATGTGTTTGATTCAGTTCTGCTGGTCTGGGACTTGACTCGGTTGTGCTGCCTGGTCTGGGACCGGGTGAAGCATGTGTAGAATTCGTCTTTTTTTTTTTTAATCTAATCTTTTGAAATGCAATCGGAATGGGAAAAATGCAGGCTGCTACTTCCGGTTTGCCGGTGGCAATCAGTCCGTAGAAACAGTAAGTCACATGCAGTTATTTTTTTTTGAAGAGGAGAATAAGTTAACAGGTGAAAGGGTAAAGTGCTAAAATGCTTCCAATAGTCCTGAGGAAAAAAACGCTGTGTGGCAGCTTTGGGGTCGTGTGGTCATTGACAGTCGTTAACCGATTTCGATTGTTATGGTAGTGCTGTGCCACTTGTGTGGACAGAGTGGGTAGTTTTCTGTGCGCTGTTATCAGCGGTAGTTTTTTTTATGTACTCAGGCAATTTCTGTGAGGATCTGATGTGGCTTTGTTCCTTTTTTGGTTAAGGTGACTGTCTCGAGGTCTGACTCGCTGAAGACCACAGCAGGTGTTGTCCTTGGGTTTTGTGTAGCGAAGTGAGAGTGATGGGGAACATTGCAGTCGGAGGAGTTCCTTGGCAGTGAGGAGACTGGTGGCCGGAGGTTTTCTGAAGCCGTGATGATGTAGCCCGATATCATCACGGCTTCAAAAACCTCTCACCAATCAGCTTCTTCCATTTACGATCGTCAGTTCATAATGTCTCTTGTTAGATAGGTCATTATAAAACGTATGACCAGTTTAGAAAGTTCATACAAGTAACAGTTCATGAAATTAACAGTCCATAAAGTTCATATAAGTAACTACAAATTGGCATAGTTACAGTACAGGTGAAATGTTATTTGCAGAAAGGTGGTAACCCCACAAGGCACATGGGGCAATGCAGGCAGTAATTTAAAAACCAAACACCAGCATAGTAGAAAAATTAGTGTTCATGTTGCTGGCTGCTGGATGGCAGATTGGCAGACACATTGGCCAAGGGTGCATTAGATTGTGCACTGAGTCCTTTAAGGAAATATTCACACACAATGGTGTAATGTTTGTGTTGTGGTAGTTGATGACACCCTGGCACAAAGATTAACAGTCCATAAAAAGTAACAGTTGACAATAAACCATTAAGAACATGGTCCATAATAGAGCAATAGGTTTGTATAAAGTACCAGCCATGTTTGGAACAAGCAGTAGTGAAGAAAAGGGATGTCTTGCTTGAAGATCAATTGAAGAAAAAACTTCTTGCTGAAGTTAATGGATTGCTCCTACCCCAGACTTAACTTCATGGTAAGCAGAAACAATAAGCTTGATTGTAGAGTCTGAATTGGCTGGACCTTTTTCAGTTGATTTAAAGTTCTACAAATAGGTGTAATTTTGCTGAAAACACTACACTCGAAAAGGTAATAATAACTTGAATCATGCAATAGTCCTTATATGGAACCAGTCAGGCACAAAGATGGTGATGACATCAAAGCTGTGGAAGTTGTTTTCTTTTCAGGAAAAAGATGAAGGTCTTGGCAACTTAGATGAAAGTATTACTGCTGTTGAACATGGAGATCTTATGTGTGCCACACCGTGGAAACCTGCAAACTTGCAAAGTGTGTTAGAAACTGAGTTAAGAACACATAAATAATCGTTTAAACCAATGACTTTTTTGTTTTGTAAAAAGAGGTGTGATAGAGCCTAAATTCTGACAATTGTGGAAAGAGAAAATAAAAATGGGACATCAACCGCACACCTGGGGTTGCAGTCCAAGGTCGAATTATACCATTTGACCATCTGTGAATCTGTGACAATGTTATGGTTACACCCTGCTTTCAAATTGCAGAAGAGGTTATGACAGTGATGAACATGATTTCCCTGTCTGTCTGTTGCTGGCAGGTCTGACTGAGAACTGTGTTATAAAATCTTGTAATGTTACAATAACACACTTTAAACAAACAGTTTATGGCAGTATGCCTGTTACACTATGCAGTAGTGGGAAAAATATATATTGTTGGCCTATGCCAACTAATAGTAGTGCCTATTGCACCTTTGACAAGTGAAAGGGTCTATCTTCTTCACACTGTATAGTGAAATATTCCAAAGTACTGAGTGAGATAAGGCTTGAAGCATAGGTTTTGGAGCACAATCTAAAGTCTGCATATTATAATTAAGATTTAAAATGACAAAACCTGCATAGAGTGCACTTATTTTTCAGGGGTACCTGTGAGTAATGAGACAAACAGAGCATTAATTTGCCTGGGGTTTTGCTTGGAACACATTGTAGGGATGGGTCAGCAATGCTGGCCCCAGTATCTACGTTTGGTTATGGGCATTAAAAACACTGATAAATGTGGAGCAGTTTTCTGAATACACACTTGATACAGTGTAGCAAGATATATAGCAAAACATTATAACATAAACATAAAACAAACATTTTTGCAATAGAACAATGTCAGCATTGAGCATAATGCATAAAATACATTTTAAACACAGAACAAATATAAACTGTAAGTCCAAATTCCAGGCATCTTAAAGCATTGTGACTTTACTGGTTGAACGTAACCATGGAATAAGTTGCAGAGGGTGTGTGGTACAGTTCAAGTTTATAAGTTGCAGTCCTTGGTAAAAATTACTTAGTTTTGGTTGAGATAGTTATTTGAGCAATCCACCACTCTGTTTTTGTTAACTTGTAAGACTTTTTCAGGGTCTGCGATGCTTTAGAACTTTGAAATAAAAAAAAAATGTTGCACTTATAGAAAGCACATGCTTGCATCCATTGCTGTCAGGCTATGAGAAGTTGTTTTATATTTGTCTGATGGGATAAGAAAGCTGAAAAGACAATCAAAAGATATGAATATGTGTGGAAATACATACACAATCCTCCCTTCAGCTTAACTGATTACTTGCTGAGGGCAGAAGCCCTTGTACCAATGATAGGTATGAGGTTTAACTGTTTGCACTAGAAAAGGCAGAGGAACTGAGCTAGGTTATACTGTCATTGGGTCTTTTCAAAACTTGTAAATATGAAATAATTATTGGCAAATACACATTTTCTTTATTTACCCCTTTGGGGAGACAGTGATGTACCTTGCAACCTTACTGGGTATTGCACTGGAAGGAAGGACAGTATGCCCCCCCCCCACTTCCAGCTCCTACTGGTGGAAGAGACAGCTTGACTACTGTAGCAATAAAAATGTTAGCTGTGGATGGTGACATGGATATTGAACCAGAAATGGTCTGGCAATATTAGTAACCAGTCGTGCAACACCTTAAAAAAAATGTGCACTGGATAAATGGTAACGTGGTGGCCTCATTGCAGTCCCCACCTACCCCACTTCAAATTATAACAGAATTATATTGCAACTAGTTTAGTAAGTTTCATACCTTACTATGAAGATGGAGAACTTCTTTTTCTCTAGATGGAAGAGAAGAAACTCACAACCAACAAAAACAAACATACACAAGTCTAAAAATAAAACAAGGTTATTTTCATAGGATTAAAGAAGCAAAGCGCCCTGGATTCCCTTATCCTAAGCATGACAAAATGTCAGCTGAGTTTACAAAAGATCCGGATTGATGGTAATACTGTATGTACGTATCTCTTAGAATGCATTTTAAAAAGAAAAAAAAAATGATTGCACCATGGTCACACATAAAAACAAAAGACATTGGCCCAGATATTCAAAAGAGTTGAGCCATGCACAATAGGGTTGCGCCTGCGCAAGTCTGAAATTGCGCCATTCTGCGATATTCAGCAGGAAGCAATTGCACCCCCGAAATCATGCTGAGCAACAGCGCAATGATAATGAAGGCATGCGCAGCCGAAGGGGGAGGAACCATGCATAAATGGCGCAGTGCGATATTCAACGACTTGCGCCATGCGTAATAGGGGAGCAAGCGGAAGTTGCGCCATAGCAGAAATGAGCCAAAATAAAAAGGAGCAAGGGAGAGGTGCAAGAACGCTACAGGGAAGCCACATGTGTCAGAAGCAGAGGCAGACAGACAGGGCAGGAGGCACAAACAGGGCTGGCAAAGGAAAGGACAGTCTGAACAGCCAGGCACAGGGAAGGTGTGGGGAGCCACACAGCACAGAGGCCAGCACAGGCAGGTGTACCCGGTGCAGGGGAGGTAGCAGCCAGGACAGCAGGGGAATACAGCAACAGCTGCGGAGGGTGAACACAAGCCAGGGACATGGCCAGTGCCACCTTCCACATGGAGGCCGTAGTGAGGGGGGTGAGAAGGCGGGCGGCAGGGGGGCGTGGCCATGGAAGGGCCCATCGGTGGTATGCCCCCAACAGGCAGTACCGAGCCCGCACCAGCTTTGAGCTGTACACTGATACTGAGATTGTGAGCCAGTGCTGCCTGAATAGGGCAATTCTGAGGCGGCTCTGTGAGCTGTGCAGTGATGTGATGCAGGCACCCACATGACGGAGCCATGCCCTGTCAGTGGAGACTACAGTAACAGCCTGCATGTGCTTGCTCATCACGGGTACCTTCCAGAGACCAACTGGGGACACCACAGGCATAACCCAGTCAGCCACCTCACCCAATTCCTCAGCGCACTGCTGCCACATGCTGCGGAGTACATCCATCTCCCCAGCACAGCGGCGGAGCACACAGCAAACATACAGGAGTTCCACAGGGTAGCACGTATGCCTGGCATGCTAGGGGCAATAGACTGCACCCATGTGGCCATACACACACCACCTGGCCCAGGGGCCACATACATCATCATGAGAGCTGTGCCAGCATCAACTGCCAGGTGGTGTGCGATGCCAGGGGGCGCATCATCAATGTTCATGCCACGCACCCTGGGTAAGCACACAATTCTTTCATCTGGCACCAGTCAGCACTGTGCCACAGATTCAAGAGTGGGGACACCCCACTGGCCACCTAGTGGGTGAGTATGCAAACCACATGGACAATCATAAAGCTTGGAGGGGGGCATGGCCAGAGGTGGCACGGGTAGTGGCCTACATGGCGTGGGGCAGGGCGATGCTGATCACAAAACTAACTTCCATCCTCTACACACAGGTGACAGTGGATACCCACTCTGTCCCTGGCTGCTCACACCCTACCGGTGGCCTGCGACCCCATCGCAGCAACGCTACCATGAGGCACACGCCACCACATGTAATGTCATAGAGCGGGTGTTCAGGATGCTGAAGGCACGTTTCCATTGCCTGGACAGCTCTGGTGGTGCCCTACAGTATAGCCCCTCAAAGGCCTGCAGGATATTCCTGGCCTGTTGCATCCTGCACAACATGGCCAACAAATGTGGGATAGCCGTACAGGTCAAAGAGGGGGACAGCACTGGGGACGATGGGGACACTGGTGATGATGGTGATGGGCAGCCCCACCTTGGCCGACGGGACCTCCCGACTGCTCCGGCTGGCACAGCTGCACTGGGACACCATCATGAAGGAGCACTTCAGCCAACCTAGGTAAACCATGGGGCCATGCGCAACCACCAGTGGCTAAGGCACAACCCACAAACATGTGTGGACACACACCAGGGGTGCATGCCATCAAGGGAAGTGGCAGGGCACAGAAGCACACATACAACCAAGGATGGGTGAGGATTAACATGCCATGCGGACACACACACACGCTCACACACAATGCAACAAATGTGCACAGAGGGTAGGAGGCACACCGACCCAGAACGCACACACGAGCAACACACATGTCCACAGGCCACCACGCCTACTGCCTGTCCATGTGTGTGTGTCAGATGCTGAGCACCATTGCACATTGGTGTACAGCACAATGCAGGCATCATCATGCACATGCAACTGCGGACTGCAGCTAGGAGGGTGTGCAGGTGGACTGTGTGTCCGCGTGCAGGACCGGGTACCCACCTGTGCACTGCCCACTGAAACACACAATGCACACAGGGCAGCACCAGACAGTAGCCATGCTGGGGGACAGCTTAGTCACGCTACACAGTGCCACGGCCACCACGGATGCATGGGTGACCCCGGCGAGACCTGCCAGCACTGACAGGCTGACCGATGGCCTCATGGGGTGGCACTGATGGTTCCCCAAGGGTTCCACTGCGTGAACATGACCGTGCTCGTGCAGGGGTCTGCAGCACACCGAACATGCCTGCACCAGGAGTGCTCGGGATGCCCACAGCTGAACCTGGCGTCGACAGGGTGGGAGTCACATGGCACCGGGAATGGGGGGGGTTGATAGTGCACTGCATAGTGTCCACGATGCATGGGCACCTGACTGTGTGCCCATTGTGGCCATGGCAGCAATGAATGCCTGTGCATGCCTGTCAATGGCAATGGTCACATCCTCCCGCAAATGATCCATTCCTGCCAGGATCAGTGCGGTGTCCCTGCTGCAACGCTCCTCTGCCCGTTCCAGAGCCACACGCAGTGCATCCACGGATGTCGCAAGCTGCATCTGCTGCTGGACCAATGCTTGCAGTAGGCGGGTGTGCTTTTTCAAGAGGTCATCAGCCTCCTTGGCATCCTGTCCCTCAGAGTGTGCACAGCCCCAATGATCAGCACCCCTTGAGGGTGGGTGCTGTGCACCAGGACCAGGTCTGGGCATGTCCATAGGTGGTGCACAGGTGGTGCACAAATGCTACCTCTGAACCCTGTACCCCCAAGCCCATTGGGCGACTGCTGATGCTGCCCCTCCAGCTGCCACACCCCAGGGCTCAGTGGTGCCACCGCAGTGGCTGCAACAGTCCCACTGTCCTGAACAGACACCAGTGCTGCCCCACTGGTGCTGACACGGACTGTGCTGACATGCAGGCCTCCACGGTGGCACCACCCACAGCCATGGGCACAAATTGCCCTGCTGTGTGGCCATTCCGTGGCACACACATGTCACTGCCCATGACGGTCATGTCATCATCACTGATGACAGACTCTTCACCGGCCACAGCCACAGCATACTGGCATCCGTGGACGCCAGCATGCCTGGACACAGGCAGGGCTTCCTCCACACCTGTTACAACGATATCAGTGTGGACAGCCAGGCAGCCCCACTGTCGCAATGATCCACATATACCCTGTGGAGGTGGATGGTCCCTCCTCCGACTCCAGCCAACTGTCCGCAGTGGACAGGCCCACCACCGCTGACCCATGCAGATGCTCAGGATCTATAAGGGAAAGCAAAGTCACGTTACTGCGTGTGACCTACCCTGCCCCCCCATAGACAGACCATGACTTACCATGCAGTGATGGGCCACCACCTGTCTGGAAGCCACCACCTGGAACACCCTCAATGGCACTACGCAAGCCTCTTTTCCTCTGGGGTCAGCTGTACCACCTCCGGCTGTCCCCCACCTGTTACAGCATGTGCTGCCCTGATGGCAGCCACCTTCTCCTTTACCCTCCTCCTGTCCGTGCCCACCTTTTTCTTACACTCCTGCACAGAGTGCTGGTGGCTGCCATGCAGGGTTCACAGCATGTGCCACCTCCTCCCATGCAGCAGCATGGGCTTGAGGCGTTCTTTGCGGTCCACTGAGAAGTGGCTCCTGATCCAGGTAGGCCTCGAACAGGGCCTCGGTTTCAACCTTTGTAAAGTTCGGCCTCCTCCTCCTCCCATCACTGTTTTCCTCCTCTCTAACAACCTGCTCGGTCATTATGTAGCCTGTAGGAATGGCAGTTGTTACCTGTGACTGTGCAGTCCCATGCATGTCCCTGAATCCATAGTCCACACTCCCAAACAGCATGCAACTCAACAATAAACTGCAGTAACCGACTATGGCCACTGCAGCACATTGTCGCACTTTTATAGCGCAATCCATACAAATGAGGCAAGGAGTAACTTTAAGTAGATGCAAATTGCAGTGCTGCGCCATTGAATGGCTGATTAGATGATTTGCATATGACGGCTGAATATCGCGATGTTGCGCTTTGCGCAATTGTGTTGAACGTGCTGAGCCAATGGTGCAGTTCTGTGACATGCATAGTTCACCTCACTGTGCATGTCTGCGTTGCTGACGCAGGCGTCTGCTGCACTGATGACATGTTGTGAGCAGTAGGCAATGCAGGGCATGGCCACCATTGTGCCAGTGGCGCTACGGCGGTGGTCACTACATGGCGCTGTGGCACTGGGCCATCAAAGGCGCAATGGTCCAACTGCTCGGTAGTCCGCTATGGTGCTGGCACACAGGCAGCCAATCACGCCACATGCATTGTCTTCCAATGGCACTGTGCGTGGCCATGCGCCAGAGACCCTTGACCCTGTGCCCGACCTTTGCCCCCTAGGTGCCATGCGTCAGGCATGGGTGCACCTCTATCGCTCTGTTCGGTAAAAGTGCGATAGGGAATGGCAGCGCTGTACTGCGCAGCATCTGCACGTGGGGAGCTATGCTGCAGAGCGCCACATTGCCTACTATAGCTGCAAGGATGGCACGCAGACGGGCAGCACAGTGGACAGCCATTGAGCTAGCCAATCTGGTGGAAATTGTTGAGCCACACCATGGGCCTCTCTTCAGGGAGGCTCCCCTGGACAGGGCCAGGACCCAGGTGTGGCAGGAGGTGGCCACTGCCCTGGAGGAGGCCACCGGATGGGGGAGGAGCACGGAGCAGTGCAGGCACTGCTATGGGGACCTGCGGAGGAGGGAGCCAGAGCTACTGGCACGACTGCGGGCATGTGCAGGAGGGGCACAGTGCCACATCCAGGTAGGGGTTCCGTCAACACACTTTTATCGTCCATATGGGTCAGTGTTGTATGTGTCCAGCACATAGGGGAGGGACTGTCTGGGGTTGGCTGTGGCGGTGTTCACAGGGTATGAGGTGGGTGGGTCTAGCTGGGTGAGAGGGCACACACCTTGGGGCAGGGGGACTTTGCTTCAGGATTGTACTGATGTTCTTCTTTCTTTGTTTTCCCCACAGGCCTGGATGAACACCGCAGGTTGCAGGAAGAGCGGCAGAGGGAGGAGGACAGTGCAGTCAGGCGGGGCGAGGGCCATCACCGCCCACCTGACTGGCCCAATGAGGGTGAGTGCCATACATCCATGATTACTATTGCATGCTGTGTGACAGGGTGGGCAGCGGGGCATGGCCACCATTCATCGACACCACTGCCATGCACGCAACTTGTTACAGTCAACACTGTCCAGTGGCACTGCATGTCTGGAAGTGCGTCAATGGTGGTCCATGCGTCCACCAGGTGCATGGCTGTGCCACTACCTTTGCACCACATAGCCATGTCACTAAACAGCCACGGTGGTGCTGTGCGTAACTTGGCTGGTGGGTGTGTGCAGCATTCCGCATGGCTGTATGCGCCTGGGTGGGCAGGTCCTGTGGACGTGATCAAATGCCATGCACAGTGGGTGGGCTGTATGGGGTTGTGCATTCACACCTATTGACTGTGCTCCCTTGTCCTAGGTACCCACCATCTAAGGGACATAAGAGACGCAGTTGGCCCGGGAATCCCTGGAAATCCTTCCGGTGATTGGATACGACCGGGGTACTGAGAAGGCACAGAGGCCAGAGGTTGCAAAGCACAGAACAGCGCTCCCGCTAGGGATCCCTCGGTCCCTGAATTCCCCTACCCCCCTGGACCCACCCTCACACCCCTCCTATCCCATCCCATTTGTCCACCCCTGCCCCCTACCCACCCAACTTGTTTGTGGCCCCCAACCTCGTATATAGTTTTTTAATTCTTGTAAATAGTTGACTATTATATTTTTTCAATACATTTGATTTTGATATGAATACTGTGGTGGTCTCTGATTTGCAGCGGGCTATAGGTGCTCAGCTGCAGTGGTGTGCATGGTGTCAGGGGTGGTGCAGTCATGGGCATGTGTGTGTGTCCATGTGGAGGTGACTATGGTGTGGGAGTAACTATCAGTCAGTGTCTGTGGTGTGTGTGTTGTGCCCTGTGCACTGGCTGACTGTGTGCAGTGGTCCATGGTGCCTGCTCTGTGTCCATGGTGCACCCATCGGCCCGTCTATGGCCTGTGCAGCTGACACAAATGCATGTCTGTGACCTGCACGGTCCACTGGCATGTCAGTGGTGGCAGTCCCTGCAGGGCGGCCACTGTACCCGTCACTTTGCTGGCTTGCCCCTGTCACTGGTGTGGTGCATGCCTGGCTCGGGTGGCACTGTGGGCACCACAGTCATTGACCCACCTCCATGCTGTGCCTTGTGTGAGTTACAGGGGATGTGCCCCACTGTCTGTGACTTGTGCTCAGGGCGACTGCTGGTGGTGTATGGGTCCACAGTGCCTGCACAGGGTGGCTGGCACTCCAGTGCCATGGAGGACTGCAGGTTGTGTGTACACAGCTTACATGGGCCCATAATGGGGGCTTGGTTGCCCCATCATTGCATCCTTGTGTTGGTGTGCCCTTGGGTATGGGTGGGTGTCTGTCCATACACTGTGGCATCCGGTGTGGTGCATGCTTCCATGCACCACTGTGGGTGTCTGTGCTGGCTATTGTGGCCAGTGGTGGGTCGGGGTGTGTCACTGGAATACTGTGCAGGGTGCTGTACCACTGGTGGTGGTGGTGGTGTCAAGGGCATGCCCTGTCCCGTGTGGGGTACCTTTTGTGTCGACGCATGGTCGGTCTCTCAGCAGTACCTCGGGGGGACTGTGCATGATGGCAATGTGTCTGCCATTGTTGCATTGCTGTGTGCTGCAACCCACTGATGGGTGCTCATGGTGGGGCTGGCTTGCATGGTTCTGTAATGCACAGGGTTGCATTGTCACAGTGGGGGTGGTGGCATGCATGGGGTTTCCTGCAGTGGTGGTCACTGCTCATGGGGGGGTGTCTGGGGGTCACAGTGCAGGGTGTGCTCTGCACTGGGGGGATGGTGTGGTACGGGGTGGTCTGCCCTCCTTGTGTGCCAGTCACAGCTTGCCGGTAGGTGTGATGGGGCACCATGGCCCGGCTGTGGGTTGTTTGCTTGTCTCCATGGGCCAGTGGTTATTCCAGCCCTTCCCCATTTGTGCTGTGCTTGGGGTGTGGGGGGATGATGTCTGTTCTGCTGTGTGTTCCTGTGCCCATCTGTGGCATGGGTGGTGGGCCTCTACCTCCCTGATTGTGCAGTTACATTGCTCTGCAGCTGGGAGGCTCCCTGGTTGCACTATGGTGCCTCTGGACTGCTCAGCTGAACATCCCTTGTTGCACTATGGCGCATCAGATCTGCCCAGCTTCCCCTCCCTAGTTGCGCTATGGCGTAGGTGGTGTGATATTCAGTCGTCAGCTGTAGGCGCAATTTGGCCTGCTCCATTTTTGAATATTGCGTCTCTTGTGCATGGGTGCAATAGACTTGCGCTTGCTCCTGCTATTGCGCACTTTTTGGGCGCAGTTTGAATATCTGGGCCCTTGTTTTTAACTGTAGATGGTAAACTCTCAAAAACAACTGTAATAATCCTTTTTAACAGTGTACTGTATATATATATATAAAAAAAGTAAATAAAAGTATGGGGAGGTGATGAATAATTCCCCCTTCCAGCTCAAGTGCCTTGCATAGTGTAGGAATCATGTGATACTGTTAAGGAACAAAGGAATTGTACTTACAACCAAATGTTTGTGGAGGAAGGCTTTGAGCATTGCCTATGCTGGCTGCAAGCCGAAAAAAAAAAAAAAATGTGTGTTCCATTTTACTTAGAATGCCAGTTCTGTAATTAAAAGTCAAATTGTATGGTTCACTCTTGGTGTGCTTCCATGAAAACATACATTTTGTGTGAAAAGTTGTGCTTTAAGTAGGGAAAACACATCAAGTTTGAACTGGTAGTAACATAAAATGTTGAAACACGAGAAGGTCAAATAACATGCAAAAGGTCACACTGTGTGCATGCAAAGGTGGCTCAAACCCAGCTGTTTTTGTAGTGTCCTTGAACACTACTGATATTAAAATATATTTAAATAATAATACAGCACAAAATGAAACTGCTGGCCAAGACAGTACCCACACATATACATACACCACAAGAGACACTTAACACAAAATAAGACTGACATTATTGGACACCAATTTGCTGAGGTAATGCCCACAGTTTCATTAGAAAACTGTTAGTGTTTTAGATAAATGTGCTGCCTCCTACCTGTCTTGTAACCCCGACAACCTTTAAAACCAACAAATTTATACATATCTCCATGCAAAATCTTTTCAGAACAAAAAATGTTTTAAACACCTTCCAACTCCTTTAAAATACAGCACAACATAACCATCTGTAAGTGGACACATCTAGTATAACATGGTTACACCTTTTGGCCCATAGCCAAAACATGGCACTCTGCCATTTTACAAAAAGTTTCTGGTTTTAACTAGAAATATGATAAAGCCATTCATAGCTGTTAACACATTACATTTTCACCTAGCAGTGGCTCGGCACATTGCCTGCAAACTACAAATCTTTCTGCACATTGCAGTATATGACTTAATATCTCTTCGCCTTCAACACTACCTGCTCCAACCAACAACTACATATAAAAGTTCTTCACTGACCCTATCTAGGCAGCACAAATGTTTTATTAAAAATAAAACTAATTGAAACAGTCAGATATGAGGCAAAGAAGCTTCTTCTTTTTTACTATAACATGTTCTGTGCCAAAGGCAGTCAATGCTATCTTGCAACCTTGACAACAGAACACAGATATACGTTGGAAAATATGCGAGAGAGAGACGGAGCATTACCTTGTTTAGTATATGTATCACAGAGATAAAACTGACAGACATAAAAAAAACTTTAAATAAAAAAAAATTCAGACTTACCCTGTGCCAAGGTATTTTCCTTTTTCTTTTCTAATGCACCGGTCCGATTCAGAAAAACGACTGCAGGACCTTCATGATAATCTCCAAATGCTGCAGTTATTAACCCTTTCAAAGGTTTTCTTTTGGCCATTTCAGTAACCTGCCAAACTAAATCTTTTCCCAGAGCTCTGGTTTGCAGTTTAAAAATCTGTAGCAGTACTAGGTACTAGGTTGAGATCCAACTGGTGGAGATCCCCAGTACCTGAGTTTGGGATTAAATGTTTCATCCTCTATAGGAGGCAAGAGAACTTGAAATTGATACAAAAAACTGAAAGCTGCGCAGATAGTGAACTTTGAGGGGGGAGGATTTTTAAATCAAGCTGTCTGTAGTCACATCTACTGTGTATGCATCCACAGTGGTTTGTTTCTCTTTCTCTAAATGTTGCTTATCTAATGTCACTTAATCAGCCACTGCTTTTCTACTAAAAGCAGCCTGAACTGTGAAAGCCTTCATCAGCTCTAACAGTATATACAGTACTTCCCCTTTCCACTGACATGCTATCTAGCAGGCACAAATTACACGGGCAGTTGCCCTTGCTTGTTTGAGAGACTTTTCCTTAATACATCTCTCCACATATCCCTAAACTTGGGGTCCTCAGATCCCCACATACATATACATTACCCTTACCCAGCTTATAGCCGCTCCATAGACCTTTTCCTGTAGGCTCAAGTCCACTCGAATACTCAGAGTCCATTACACTCTTTTTCCCAGACCCACAGTTAGGTTATGACTCTTACCTGCACGGACCCTGTTTAGAGTAAACACTAGGCTTTACCAGATTTACCAAGACCAGAACCAAAACCACCTTCTGGCTGGCTTGGCCAATTTGTAAAAGCACAAAGTTCTTGGCTAGTCGTCCCTGGTAATCCAATAAAGCCACCTGACAACAAATGTTTTTTTTAAATCAGTTGCAATTTATTAATACCAAATAAGCCCTAACAATTTTACCTCTAACATGATCAGATTTAAACAGCCAATGGCTTTTTACCACCAGGGCTACAGGTACAGAAAAATGGAGTGAACAGCTCCCTTTTCTGGGTGTTCTAGCATCTATAGCAGCTGTAGCTATTCCTCTAAAAACACACTGGCCATGACATTTAGGTCCTGTATTTATACCCCAGAAATGCATGGTGGAAATTTCCAAAGCCTACTACAGCACATTTTAGCCTAGACACTAGGTCATCTGATACATCCTGAGGTTTGGGTTCAAAAAATAGAGTGGCCAGGAGATACCTTGATCATAAGATACATTTGACACTTTGCCGAGACATGTGGTCGTTCTTAGATGGAAAAACAAGTGATTAGGGGATTTTACATTTATCAAAAATAACTCACTTAGGATACAGAAAACATATGAGGGGACTTCACATTCACTTTAAATAACTTGCTGACTAGACAGTGGCCAAAACAAGGATATAATTGTTTCTTATCAACTCTCTGTTGCACAGTTTTTTAAAACACAAGAAATTATAAAATGAGGCACTGTATCTAAGCTGTAGTGGGTTGAAGTGGCTGGACCTTATCTTTGGCTATGACCTTGGGTTGAAGGAACGTTTTGTACAAAATATCTCTGCTGAGCAAAGCAAAGCTAATTTTCTTTAAAACATTTATTTTTTTAAACATGGTTTATGCTCTTCATTTATCTTCTACAGTTATTTAAAGGGCCCCAACACCTTTTGAACCTGGGCATCTACACAGTGGTATCATTATTTGCATAGTTTCAACAATTACTCTCCAAACACCTTTGCACTTACAAAGCACATCAATCTACATGTTGGTATGATGTAGTCATCTACTAGCCACCTTCACATTTTACTAGCCCTTTGCAGCCTCTACACTAGTCATTTTACACCTTTCTATCTCCTCAACCTTTTGGTTAGCCAATGACATAATGTTGATAATAGTTTGGCCACTGGTCACTTTCAACAAAAGGCTAGAAGGCGAAGGAATTAGTTTCATTTCAGGGAAGTAATTGCTCATTGTTGATTTTATTACTTCTTTTGCTGTTTGTTGTTGATTTCACTTGGTAGCAGGTTGGTTTTTGGCATCTTTTGGAAAGGTATCTGCTTGGGTTTTTTTGCTGGTGCAGCTGATTATTTCTGGGATTTTTTGCTGGTGTAGCTGATTGCTTCTGGTGGTCCAGAGGTAGTAATCAGATTAATTTCAGTGCAGCACCTGCTCATTGCTGATTTGATTTCTTCTTTTACTGCTTATTGCTGATTTCTTTTCGGCTTCTGTACTGCTTATCTTCTTTTTTTTTAATCCATTAACATTATAGTGCAGAACTGATTTTTGTCTAGCCTGTAGTTTGGGGGAGGGGTGCTAATTGTCTGGACTGGAGCCTCAGCTACTTGATAACTGGAGGCAGGGCTGAGTTAGATTGGTGGTAGCAGGTTGCTTTTTGGCTTCTCATAAGAGGCTAGAAGGGGAAGATTCAGTTTAATTTCAGGGAAGTAACTGCTCATTGCTAATTTTATTACTTCTTTTGCTGCTTATTGTTGATTTCACTTGGTAGCAAGCTGCTTTTTTGCTTCTTTTGGAAAGTTATCTGCTTTTTTTTGCTGGTGCAGCTGATTGTTTCTGGTTTTTGTTGCTGGTGCAGCTGATTGTTTCTGGGTTTTTTTGCTGGTGCAGCTGATTGCTTCTGGGTTTTTTTGCTGGTGCAGCTGATTGTTTCTGTTTTTTTTGTTGCTGGTGTAGCTGATTGTTTCTGGTGGTCAGGAGGGGCCCAACCCACCCTCCTCACACCCACCCGTACTGCATCACTTCCTTTATACCCATAGCCTGTGACATCATATGGTACCAGCTGACTGCATACACATACTGTTAGCCATCCAATTTCAGTACACAACACAGCCACATACCACACCCTGATGTAACATAGAAACATTGAAACATGGACTTTGAGGGCAGATAAGGACTGCTTGGCCCACCTAGTCTGCCCATTTCCCTACCTACAGGATAAGCTGCAGATCCTAGTTAACCAACAGCCTATTTCTTTACTTCCTATCCCCCACAAGAATTGCCTTATGTCTATCACATGCATTCTTGAATTATTCCACAGTTTTAGACCCCACAACCACCTCGGGAAGGCTGTTCCATGTGTCCACCACCCTCTCTGTGAAAACATACTTTCTCACATTGCCCCTGAGCTATCCCCCTCTATCTTCAAATTGTGTCCTCTTGTTCTTGCACACCTCTTTTTCTGAAAGATGCTACCCTCTTGGACTTTGTTTACTCCACGGAGGTACTTAAAAGTTTCTATCATGTCCCCCCTCTCCCTCCTTTCCTCAAGGGTATACATATTAAGCTCCTTTAGTCTCTCCTCATATGGCTTCTCTTGCAGACCCTGTACCATTTTAGTTGCCCTCCTCTGGACTGCCTCCATCCTGTCTATGACCTTGCAGAGATGGGGTCTCTAGAACTGGATGCAGTACTCCAGATGGGGTCTCACCAACTGTCTGTACAGAGGGATAACAACTTCCTGTTTTCTGCTGGTGATGCCGCCCCCTATACATCCCAGTATCCCCAGCCCTCCCTACTGTCTTGTCACATTGCTTGCTAACCTTAAGGTCATCTGATATGACTACCCCAGGTCCCTTTCCATTTTTTATGTTGTTACTACCCCCCCCCACTTTGTGTAATCATCCCCTGGGTTTTTGTTTTCCAGGTGTATTATTTTGCACTTCTTTGCATTGAATCCAAGCTGCCACACTTCTGACCATTCCTCCAACCTTGCCAAGTCACTTCTCATCCTTTTCACGCCTCCTTGCATATCAACCCTGTTGCAGATCTTTGTGTCATCTGCAAAGGGGCATACTTTTACTTCCAGTCTCTCTGCAATGTCACTTATAAAGACATTAAAAATGACTGAGCCCAGTACTAAACCCTGCGGTACCCCACTAGTAACCCCTCTTTCTTCAGAGTGGACTCCATTTACAATTATCTTCTGTGTCCTGTTGCCAATGTTTTACCCAGGCTACCACCCTGGGACCTACTCCCAGGCTGGTTAATTTGATTATTAATCTTTTGTGTGGGACTGTGTCAAACGCCTTGCTAAAGTCTAAGTAGGCCATGTCTACAGCCCCTCCCTGATCAACTGCTTTGGTCACTCAGTCAAAGAAATCAATTAGAGTTGCCTGACATGACATTCCCACTGTGAACCCATGCTGCCTTGGGTCCTGTGCCCCACTGACCTCTAGGTACTCAACAATTCTTTCCTTCAGAAGTGATTCATCACTTTTCCTACCACAGAGGCCAAACTGACAGTTCTGTAGTTTCCTGCCTCTGTATTGCTCCCACTTTAGTGAAGGGGAATCACATCTGCCTTCCTCCAGTCCTCAGGTAGCATACCATCCTCTCATGATTTGTTAAAAAGGGTAGTCAGTGCTGTCACTAGTTCTCCCCTTAATTCTTTTAGAATTCTGGGGTGAATTCTGTCAGGACCCATTGCTTTGTCCACCTTCAGTTTTAGGAGTTCTTTCAGAACCCTTTCTTCTGTGAAGGGACTGGGATCGATCCCCTAATCCAGAGTGCTTCTGTTAATTTGATTAGGCACCTCTCCCTCCTCTGTAAATCTACATACCTTGATACATTATACTACTAACGATTATTGACAGTACATAGCTGTATAGTAAACAGGGAACAAGAAGGAAGAAAAAAAGAAAAAAGGGGCAAACAAGTAAGGGAAAGGATAGGCTAAATAAAATGATGGGTGTCATGCAATGCAGTGGATGCAGGGTAGTGGTGTTCAGGAGGACCTTCTGCGCACTGTAGTGCTGCCCTATCTGCAGGCACCTCTCTGTGCTGAGAGCAGAGGTTGAAGGACTCCAAGCAGAGTTAGCGAGGATCCGGGTAACCCTCTCTCCCCACACAGAGGGACCACCATGTCTGCTGCCACTCCCTCAGAGGATGCCAGTAAGGAGGAATGGATGGACTACGGTGGCTCAGGGAGGGTGAGGGAGGTGGAACAGAGGCACATTCCCTAGCCAGTGCCACTTCAAAACTCATATGCCATCTTGGCAAAGCAGGCTGATTGCACTGCATCTCCAGAAGTGGACACTAAGGGGGATAAGTGAGTCATCCATGACACAGACCTGAGGGCAAAGGGAAGGAGAATGCACAGAAGGAGGAAACAAATCCTAGACATACACACATATGAACATACAACTCTGTCAGCAGAAACAGGCCTCGTGGTCTATCAAGTCTGCTCGAGTGTGCAGCTAGCACCCCTAGATTGCAGCTGCCCCATCCCTCACTCCTCCAGGAAATTCTCAGCACAACTTACCCAGAGCTTCCCCCATGCCCTGTCCAACGCCCTTTTAAAACTACCCACTGTTTTATATGAAATCACCCCCTGGTAGGGCATTCCATTTTGACACCACCACCATCTCCATGAAATAATGTCTCCTCATCTGTCTCCTACAACTGGCCCCATCTAATCTTAGCCCATGCCCTCTTGTGTCCCTTCCCTTCCTCAGCTTAAATAACCCATCAGCACTATATTTGTTGATCCTCTTCAAGTACTTGAATATTGCAATCATATCCCCCCATCCCTCCTCTCCTCCAGGGTGTACACACTCAGATCCTTTAGCCTGTCCTCATAGGTTTTGCCTTCCATCCTCTGTATTATTTTTGTTGCCCTACACTGCACCCCCTCTAGCAGTCTAATATCCTTCTTCAGATATGGATGCCAGTACTGCACACATTGCTCCAAGTGTGGCCTGACCAAGGACCTGTAGAGGGGCTGGATCACTTCTCTATGCCTGAATGAGAATCCCTTTGCAATACACCCCAGCATCCTACTAGCCTTAGCTGCAGCTTTCCTGCATTAAGCAGAGTTGTTCATGTTCTCTGTTAACATCACCCCTATGTCCTTCTCTTCCTCGGTGACCCCCAGCCTCACCCCCCAACCAGTATTCCTTCCTCGTGTTCCTGGCCCTGAGGTGCATAACCTTGCACTTCTTTGCATTGAAGCCCAGCTACCACTTTGTCGACCACTCCTCCAGTTGTTCAGAGACTCCATCGTTAGAGGGATAGAGCTGGGAGTTGGCAGCAATGGTGAGAGGGAGGTGGTGTGCCTGTCTGGAGGCACAGTTTGGAGGGAGGTCAGGCAGATCCTAGGGATCACTAGGGCAGTAGCAAGGAGGGGGGAGCTGGATGTCATTGTCTACATGGGGACAAATAACCTGGCAGGTGAGGGGACAGATGTAGAAAAAGTGCAGGAGGAATTTAGGGAACTGGGGCAGTTTCTTGGGCATGTAATGCACTCTGTTACCTCCTCGCAGGTTCTACCAGTCCATGGCAAGGGAGAGGGTAAAGACATCCACATGTAACCCCCCTACAAATGGGGGTTTCCAAAAAGTCTTCCTTGAGCTTACCTAAATGCTCACTGCCAGGCTGGTGTCCTGCATTTTAGCAATTTAAATGTGATTGCCAGAAAGTGCCTGTATAGCCTTTGTGTACTGTCTCTTTAAGAAGAGCTGCCTGGATTGCAGTCATAAGTAATCTGAGAGGGAGCTCTGTTGAAAGATGTAACTATTTGCTGAAAATCATTTAGCGTGATAGTGATAATGATAATGTAGTTTGTCTAACCTGCCTTCTTTGCAGCAAGGACTGTTTTATCTCTGCTATCTTGGTCCTGGACTGCCGAATTGGACCAATCAGTACTGGTGGGACCTAAAATGAAGTCAGACTACAGGAGCTGTCTGGAGTCAAAATCTCTAGGAATTGTAGTTTTGGGCTTTTGGCACCTTTTTGCACCTGAAGGGGGAGCCTTTGTTGTGACTGACAGACAGATCAGCCAACCAAACCTTTTGGATTCTGGGGAAAGTCCCAGACTTGCTGGCAGTTGAGTCAGATCTAAGTTGGGAGCTGAAGAAGCAACAGCTTGAGACAGTCAAGCAGCCATCTGAATAGTTTCACATGGGAGAACTGTGGAAAGACCTGAGTTGTGGCCTGCATGTCTGCCTACTGCCCCTGAGAGGGAGAGAAAAGAATTATTTCTGACTAAATCCAAGTTTGTGAGAAAGAAGTAAGCCACTGATTTTTTTATCAGGCTCATACCTGAAGAAGAATGAAGATTTTGCTGAATGCGATCGGCCTGTCAGGATTTCCAGATGCTTTTGAATCCCCGGTTTGTGCAGAGACTTTGCGATCATGACCGGAGAGCGATTTGCCTGGTACAGTAGAATTTCCTTACATGTAAATGTGCTGTGAGTTGTTAGTGGGTCGTGATTTGGTTCCCCACTGTGTGAACTATGTTCTGCTTGCTGGAAGCTGTATCCAGCCCAAAACGGACTGTATCCGAATTTGTCTCCATTTGGCTGGGGCCTTGCCACACTGGTCCGGCCAGACTACCTGCTGCACAGAGAAAGCCATTGATGAGAGACCTGCCTGGGGATCAGCCCCCTGCTCCATGCTTGAACAGGAATGACGCCTCAGTGATTCGTATGGACCCTGCTTCTCCTGGCACTCCAGATTAACCACCTGCTGTCTCAATTTTCATCCAGCCTGTGTCCAGTCTTTGGTATCGTGAGTAATCATCATGGTAGCTCCCTGCAGCAACAGCCTAATCTAAAAGTGTGTCATCTGATTGTCTTGTTGTTTTCTTTTCCTGATCTGAGCCCTCTGGCTCTGGATTACAAATAGTGTGTGTTGTGCATGTTGTTTTCTTCCATCACAGGGCCCCAACCAGCTGCAATGTTCCTGGCTAGCCCACCGTTCTCCATCTAGGTACCCAGAGTGTGTGACTGTTTATGGGCCCTGAAGTGCATGCATAACTGTTTGATTGCTACAGCCTTTAAGTGAATTAACCTGATTACGCCCCTCCCTTGTTCAAGTCCCTTAAATAAATCAGTTCTAACTTTTTTGCATTTACCCTGACTGTGGTTCCAGTTTGTGCAAGAGTATTGTACTGCTGTTATTTGCTGTGTATAACCTTGTTTTACAGGGGGTCCCCAGGGCAGGGCCAGAGGAAAGCCTTGGTGGTAAGTGCAAACAGTGTGGGTAATTGTGTGGTGTATCAGGGGTATTGTGAAAGTAATTATTGTGTATTGTTCCGGCAACTAGTAAGGAAAGAGGGGGATTACAGTGTCCCGGAGGGTTGTGCCCAGGTTAGCTTGACCACTACCAACCCTGACCTCTGGGTGGAGGCACCTGTTTCAGAATTCAGGCCCCTTAACCTGCTACTTGCCAAGCAGGCAGGGGTAGTAGCCCTTGGGATAGCACCACCTAGGGGTTAGATTTTGGAGTCTCACCACTGGGATTTTGTGCCAACAAATTATTATTAAATATTAATGTCTGCCCCAGTAGAAATGGCTATTCACCAGTTGGTGGGGTGGTGTACTGGACGGAGATCGACCCCCAAAATGCTCTACTTATACTGGATATTCCCCTGGGTAGCTGTAAAGACATCATAGAGGGAGCACTCTCCAAAGTTGAATGTTTAAAAAACCCTGTGGTGGTGGGTTGACAGGCTGATTTGATCACCCAAACTTTCATAGCCTTGGTAGAGTGTAGTGACCTCATGGACAGCTCTAAAGTGCCACAGACTATTGCCCCCGAAGGGGTTCCAGCTGCCTGGAGAGTGATAACAAAAGACAGTAAAGACCCAGGGGAGGATGAGCTCCCACCATTATCTGAGACTTTTGAGGATAAATTTGCTAAGTTGCTGCTGGAGGAAGGGAAAACCGTAGAGGACATTAAGAAACTATTCATGTCACTTGGGGGTGTTCCTTCCCCAACACTCCCTCCCACTCCAGCACCTGTTACTGCCCCACCTTCTGTGCCTGTGGCAATGCTGGACCCTATATCTGTACCTACTGTTAGTCACAACTCCTACTGAAGGCTGAGAATCTTCTTGGGCACCCTCCCCACCCCCAGGAGGAGGATGACTGGGAGACCTGGATAGGCTATGTTGCACCTCTAGTACTTGAATGGCAATACTCAGAAGCAGAGAAATGAAAGAAGTTGAGTGAGAGCCTCTGAGGTCCTGCCCTGGCTACCATCCATGCCAAGTGGGCCAATACCCCAGAGCAAGTGCACAGGACTATCTTGATGCATTGAAGAATGTGTATGGGAGCCCGGATTCAGATGAGGATATGTGGTGGAGAGTAAGTACTCAGAAGAGCCATTGTCTGTGTATGTACCTCGGCTTGAAAAGCTGCTACAAGAGTGTCTCAGAAAGGGTAGTTTGCCGTCAAATGAATTAGATCGAACTAGGCTGGACCAGATCCTTAAGTCTGCTCCATTTTCAGAATTGTTACTGCTTCAGTTGCACCTTGCCACCCAACTGGAATCACCCTCCTCCTATGATGAGCTAATGAAAAAAATTCAGGGGGGTTGAGCAAAGGCGACCCCTTGGGGGAATTACACCCATGTCTGCTGCTGCTGCTGCGCAAGTGACTGAGAGTGATCAGCTAAGTAAGGCTCAGGTGCAAAAGTTGGCACTTAACAAGCACTCTGAGAATGCAAAGGACATCCTACCCTGGGCAAAGCATTGGAAAGACGAGCTACTAAAGTAAGTCCGAGAGTTGAAGATGGGTGCCTCTGCAAGGGTTTCCCCCATGGAACAAGATTCTGGTCCCTTTCAGGATGTGACTGCCATGGGGGTTGGGGTGCACCCTCATGCATCCGCTACCGAGGGTGGCTCCAAGGCTGAGATCACCAGATTGACTGCCACTCTAAAGGAACTGTTACGACACATTGCACCACTCTCACCACTGCAAGCAGATACTAGACCCCAATCTCTTACTACTTCTTCAGTTCCTCATACAATGTTCTCTCCCAGGGTGACCCAGGAGTCTATCATTTGTCACAACTGTGGAAAGGATGGCCATATGAAAAGAGAATGCCAGTCTCAGAAGGACTTAGAAAGAGTAGTAAACAGACTCCAAGGGGAGCTCCAAAAAGCAAATTAGTGGCCAAAGGGTGCCCAAAATGACCGCAGTGAGGGTTCGAGAAACCCTAACTCAAATTTCATTGTGGCTAAATTAGCTGTCAAGGCCTCTGCTACTGCCTCTCCAGACTGGTCCAGAATAGTGGGCCCTTCAATGGAGACTACGGTGACTGTGAATGGTATTCATGCTCGGGCTGTGCTTGACAGTGGGTCGCAAGTGACCATTGTATTCCAGGACTGGTATGACAAACACTTATCTGATGTGCCTTTGTAATCCCTGGAAGGTCAACTTGTGAGGGGCCTGAGTGACAAGTTTTATCCCTACCTAGGGTATGTCCACCTCTGGTTGTCTTTTCCTGCAACTGTAACTGGTGTAGAGTAGCAAGTAGAGACATTGGCCCTAGTGTGTCCCACCACTGGACTGTATGATGGGGTCCCCCTGTTAACTGGGACAAACGCCCATATGTTTGAGAGATTGGTGCAACTCTGTCATGAGAAACAAGGGTGATGGACTGGGAGGGCCCTGAGAATTCTGGCTCTGATCAAGAGAACCTATGATTTGCAACAGAAACCCGAGGAAGTAGACCAGGATGAACCGGTGGGGATTGTGTGGAAGAAGGATCCCGATTCAATGGTACTGGCCCCTAACACCCAGTGTACCATTCAATGGGAGGTCTGCCTCTGGAAAGATGTCAAGAACAAAATACTGATGTTGGATGTGCCAGGCAATGGAAAATTGCCAGAAGGATTATTGGTCAAGCCCAGCATCTTGCCTGCTCGTGCCCATGCCTATGCACGACAAGTGATGGTCCATCCAGATTCACAATATGTCAGATCGGGAGATCCAGGTGAACAAAGGGTGCACCCTAGCTATGGTACACTGTGCAGATACTGCAGTATTGCCCAGCAACAAGCACCCTGGTGAGAAGGAAAGAGTGACCCCAGACTTGTTTGACTTTGGTGACTCTCTGTTGCCAGCTGAATGGAAGGCCAGAATTAACAAGAGACTTGCCCAGAGAGATCAAGTGTTTTCATTGAAGGAATGGGACGTGGGATGTATCCAGGGTGTGCAGCATCACATACACCTGCACGATGAACGGCCATTTCGAGAGAGGTCCTAATGCCTAGCCCCAGCAGACACAGATGATGTGAGAAGACACCTGCAGGAAATGCTCGCTGATGGTGTGATACAAGAATCCAGGAGCTCATACGCCTCTCCCATTGTGGTTGTGCATAAGAAGAATTGGTCTGTGAGGATGTGTGTTGATTATCGAACCCTGAACCGGCGGACCATCCCAGACCAATACACTGTCCCTTGTATACAAGATGACCTGGACTACTTGAATGGAAGCAAATGGTTCTCGGTGTTTGATCTTTGCAGCGGATACTACCAGATCCCGATGGCCCCAGAAGACCATGAGAAAACAGCCTTCATCTGTCCATTGGGGTTCTATGAGTTTCTGAGGATGCCACAGGGGATATTGGGCTCCCGGGCCACCTTTCAGCAACTGGTGGAACATGCAGTGGGAGATATGAATTTGCTGGAATGCCTGGTGTACTTGGATGATGTCATTGTGTTTGGGAGCACCTTAGAGGAGCATAAGAACTGACTGTTTAAAGTCCTAGACTGACTGGAAGACTTCGGCCTCAACCTGTCCATTGACAAGTGCCAGTTTTTCCAAACCTCTGTGAAGTATGTGGGGCACATAATATCTACAAAAGGGATAGAGACTGATCCCAGTAAGGTTGAAGCACTGACTACTTGGCCCAGCCCCATAATCTGAAAGAACTACAATATTTCATGGGTTTCTGTGGTTACTACCGAAGGTTCATAAAAGACTATTCCAAAGTGATTCGCCCACTCTTGAACCTTACCCAGGGTTACCCTCCTACCAATCGTAAATACAAAAAAGGGGCCATTAAAGAACCAGAAAAAGTATACTTCTGCCCAGGTGAACTCTTCGGACCCTGCTGGACACCCGACTTTGAAGCAGCCTTCCATGAGATCATATACCAGCTCACCCATGCCCCCATCCTTGCCTATGCTGACCCCACCAAACCCTATGCGCTGCATACAGACACGAGTCTGCAGGGTCTAGGCATGGTGCTGTATCAAGACCATGAGGATGGCCTGAGACCAGTAGCCTTCACCAGTAGGAGTTTGACCCTGTCCGAACGAAACTACCCTGTGCATAAGTTGGAGTTCCTGGCGCTAAAATGGACTATCGTTGACCAGTTTCATGAATACCTTTATGGGGTAAAGATATTGGTGAAGACTGACAATAACCCATTGACCAATGTACAGACTTCAGCTAAGTTAGATGCCACTGGGCACCGGTGGCTTTCTGCATTATCAACCTATGATTATGCTGTCGAACACAGACTGGACCTGAACCATATTGATGCTGACGCCCTATCACGAAGGCCCACTTCCTAGAGTGATTGGGTCAGTCTGTCTGAACCTGACATTCGAGCATTGTGCCAAACGTTTGATAGAGATGAACAGATGTTTGCGGACACAGTGGACTGTTTAGCAGATTGCTTGGGCTGTTCTGACACCTGCACACCAGCTGCTTATTGCCACTTCTCTGCTCTTGATATTAGTGCACTACCTCAATTTGACAATGACAGCATTCAGTGTGCTCAATCCCAAGATCTTATGATTCAGCCAGCACTTGATGCCCTGCGTGCAGGAAAAGATGTGTCTAAGTACACTCCACTGACTTGCGAATTGCTTTATTGTTTAAAGAAGGCCCCAGATTGAAGTTGCTCAATCAGTTGCTGTATAGAGAGAGACAGTAGATCATAGTAACAAAGTAGACAAGCAACAATTGGTCCTGCCCATGGCCTTTAAAGATTTGGTACTGAGGTCCCTCCACAATCACATGGGGCACCTCGGTATTGACAGAACTCTTGACCTGGTACGATCTCGCTTCTACTGGCCCAAAATGGGGGCCAATGTTGAGCACCATGTAAAGACTTGTAGTCACTGCCTGCAAAGAAAAGCTCTGCCTCAGAGGGCTGCCCCCTTGTTAATATTACTACCAGCACTCCCATGCAACTAGTCTGCACAGACTTCTTGTGTTTAAAACCTGATCAGCGAAACATTGTCAGTAGGTTAATGGTTACAGATCATTTCACATGGTATGCACAAGCTTTTCCCACCAAAGATCAAAAGGCATCTACTGTGGCCAAGGTGCTAGTGGAACATTTCTTTGTCCACTATGGTGCCCCCCAGCAGATCCACTCTGTCCAGGGCAGAGACTTTGAGAGTCGACTAATCAAGCAATGCTCTTCTATGGGGGGGTGAAAGTCAAGAACCACTCTATCACCCGGGAGACCCTCAACCAGAACATTTTAACTACACCCTTCTAGACATGCTGGGCACCCTCCAGCCAAAGACCAAGCATAAATGGAGCCAGCAGATTAGCACCTTGGTACTCGCATACAATTGCATGAAAAATGATGCTACTGGGTTCTCCCCCTACTGCCTCATGTTCAGGAGAGATGTCCGGCTGCCAGTTGATGTCTGTTTTGGGGTCTCTCCAGATGCGATCCGAGCCGAAAACTGCTTGCAATATGTATAAAAACTGAAAGCTCAATTGAACCATGCCTATCGGCTGGTCCAGACAATGGCCACCAAGAGAAATCTAGCCAACAAAGAGAGGCAAGATAAAAAAGTAAAAGGCTCAAGAGCTTTGACCTGGAGACTGTGTGTTGTTACGCAGTTTGGAACTGCATGGTAAACACAAAATTGCTGATCGGTGGCACCATTTTCCCCCATGTAGTAGTTGGAAAGTTGGATGATTTAGCTGTGTACATGGTGCGCCCTGAGAACAACTCCAAAGCTGTCAAGAGCACTCACCGTAACCACTTGCTACTTATCGGCCAAGTCATAATTGAGGCTGAACAATCAGAGATTGATTCCCCTGGGCCGGTGACTTGTGCTGCTGCAAGGAAGAGACAGAGTCAACCCACCCAGTGGATACAGATTTAAGGTCCCCCAGCAGGTCCAGACTGATAGTGATTGTCAGTCAGATTCTGATGATAGTGAGTGTGACAATGCCTATTACCCCTCCTGTGAATTGGAGTCAGTTGTTTGGGAAATCCCGCATGACTAATTGTGGGGATGAAGCTGGGCCTTCTGGACTGTCTAACCCCCAGCTTCATCCTTGGGCCAATGGTCCCTGAAAGTGAAGTGCAAAAGGCACGTCTGAAGATGCTGATTCACTGTGTATTGTGGAATTGTATGATTTGTCTGAAGGAGAGGCTGATGGTTTGAGTCTTTCTGGTGACATACCAGAACTTGAAGAACACCATGAGAGTGCTGACAACCTCCTTTCAGTGCCTCAAAGTTTGACTGTGCCTGAGCCTTCACAAAATGAGTCAAGTGTTGTAGAAACAGTGCCTGCAGAGCAAGGAGCCAGTCAGTGTCCCAAGTTTGGATGTTCCCATCCAGGCAGAGGCACCCCTCACAAGTGACGAGAGTCCCCAGACCAGTGCTGAGAGTACAGAGACTATAGTTGTCCCCTTCAGAAAGACTGGCTGAGCTGTCAAGCCAGTAGTATGCTTCAGTTATGATTCTCCTGGTAGGCCAGTGAATTTGTCACTCAATGTGGTCCACAAAGGGGTTTATGTTTCTCAGAGCTCACTGCCTAAACTGAGCCTAAGTGCCAATTCCAGGTTGATTGTTCTGCCTTCTAGGTATGGTGCCCCTGCCCCATCTAGTCCCAAGTTAGCTGATAGGGAAGGGCCCCATCTTACATTGTTCAATGTACAAGAAGTTATTACATGAATCTGCATAGCAATATGTTAATTACCTGTGTGAAATATGCATGATGTATTGTCAGAATGGATATAGTATTGTGAAGTGTAGAGAATATGTATAGTAAAAGGTATAAGTTTACCTTGACTGACGCATCAGATGTCACTTGCATAACATGCTAATGGTATAAATGTCTCGTATAGTTTGCATTTGCAATATTGTGATGGTACAGACTTGATGCGGATGCCAAGTTTTCTTCAGGCAGGGAAGGGTGTAACCCTCCTACAAATAGGAATTCTTGAAAAGTCTTCCTTGAGCTTGCCTAAATGCTCACTGCCAGGTTGGTTTCCTGTGTATTAGCAGTTTAAATGTGATTGCCAGAGAGTGCCTGTATAGCCTCTGTGTACTGTCTCTTTAAGAGCTGCCTGGATTGCAGTCATAAGTAATCTGACAGGGAGCTCTGAGATAGTTTGAAGTAACTCCCCCCTTTGCATAATTTACTACTGGAATGAACTCCATCCTATCTTTCTGTTTCCTTCCTATTTTTTTCTTTCTTCTCACAGTCTGTTGTGCAACAGCATGTCTTCCCAAGTTTATCTTATACTTGTCACGCCTGAGAATTGTGGGTTGGCCACCTGCTGTTACCTCTTTATCTTGGTTATGATTTTTACTTTCTTTGAAATTCCTCATTGGAGTAGTCATTCCAGTGTCTGTTATGACATGCTCCCTGTAGCCATCTAATTTGGATGTAAAACATTGCCGTCTATTTGAGGGTTAGTTGTTTGGCTATAACGGCAGTGAAATTGTTTACTTCCTTAAAGAATTATGCCCCGAGTTTTTTTTATAGGAAAATAACTACATTGTCCCCCTGCTTACAGGTCTTAGAAGTGTCAGCCTGTTTATTGGAGTACTGGTGGCTGTCCTAGTATTTGTGCTTCTCCTTGCATGTTGCTGGAGGGTAAGCACTGGTACAGCCACAGAAAGGAGCAGCCAATGGGCTGCAGAGGTCCTGAGAATAAAACTCATTATTTTGTTTATGTTGCTGACTCGCTGAGTGGCAAGTACATTTTAGTACAAAAGTTTTTTAGTGGACTAAGGTATTGCAATGTTGTCTGTTTAGAATCTAGACTTTATAAAATAAATGCATATATTTACTGTTTTCCTGGTTTACTAATAAAATGTTTTTTTTTTGTAAAATACAGAAATGCATTAGCGTGGGAACATAATATAATGTACATATTTGTCTTTACTAATTTCCCTAAAAGAGAAAAAGGTTTAAAACAACAGAGATAAAACACTTTACAAAAGGGAGTCATTTTACCTTGGTGTTACTTTGCAAATTGTTGCTGGAGGTTCAGGTGTCCCAATCAGGAGAGACCTTCTAGCAGGGTGGAGGAGCAGTCTCCTATAGGCAGCCTGTAGCACCCTTTCTGATGTATTTATTGAACCTGATCTGTCAATCTCCCAAAAAGGAGGCGGAGCCAAGGTTCATTAGAGCCCCTTTTTGTCTAAAAAAAGGTTTTTGTTGATTTAAAGTGTGTAAATAGTTACTAGTTTTTGATTAAAGCTGATTATTATTGTTTAGTAAAATATAGGATCAGGTATTACATGTCTAGCCAGATCGTGAAAAGAATATGACTGTAATAAAGATTATATGGGGTGGGTTTTGTTCATTGGGGGAGGAGTTTAGGTGCTATAAAACTCAGGCTCTAGCACCTAGAGGTTAGATGTAGTTTGGAGTGGAAACTATATACATCTCCAGATTAGGTTCTCCGAAGGGAGACCCAGCACAGACTTTGATTAGGGTTCTAGAGTCTTGTAGACCCTGAGCTGTGCCTTTTTGTTTCTTTATTTTCTTTGTTGTTTTACCAGTTGTTCATTTGTATCACTGCCTTATTTTTTTTTTAAATAAATCTAATCACACCTATTTAGATGTGGTGTACCTGAATGGTCTGTGTCTTGCCTGATCATTACTACCCATCACATTGGTACCAAGAGTGGGGTTGTGTAGAGGTCTGAGGGATACTGGGAGACTCCACATTGAATACTGCATCTAGTGTCCTGATCAGTGCTGACATAGGCAGTACATGGCCCATTTGGTGGATGCCACAACAACTATTCAGGGCATCTCCACCAGGTCACAAGTGCTTAGGACTGGTGAACCATTACTTCTTGGTCTAGATCCGGTTACCAGACCCAAGGTTCCTAAAGTGACTCCACCAGTGGTGATATATATGGAGGAAGCTGCGAAACTAGAGGATACCAGCTTGGACAAGGACCCAGATGAGACAGCACCTGAAGATGTTGCTGGACTCTTGGAATGGCTTGATGTGCAACAATTGGACCTGGAGTGGCAGAGGATGAGGGATCTCAGGAGAGGAAACAAGAAAGACATGAACGTGAGCAGGGGAGATGGAGACAAGATCAGAGGTGGGCAGACACAATGAAGGTATTACAAATTATTGGGGCAGGACAGGAAACTGCTAAAACTTGTCCTAAGGACATAAAGATAACTAAAATGACTCTCACAGATGACACTGAGTCCTATTTAACAACTTTTGAAAGGGTAGCCCAAGCCTGTGAGTGGCTCCAACAGCAATGGGTAGTTCGATTAGCTCCTTATTTGTCCGGAAATGCCCAGCTAGCCTACACCAGTATGAATGCCCAAGCCTCCAATGATTATGCAGCTGTTAATAAAGAAATTTTAAAACGTTATGATATAAACCCAGAGACATACCAACAGCACTTTAGGACACTCAAACATTTGCCCCATATTCCCCCAAGAGAGACATTCACCAGGTTACATGACTTATGTAATAAATGGTTACATCCTGAAGGAAATACTGTCAAAGATGTGATTGAACTGTTGGTATTGGAGCAATTTATTACAGTTATGCCCCCTGAAGTTCAATTGCAGATCAGGGAAGACAGCCCGGAGCATCCTGACATTGCTTTGATTTTGGCCGAGGATTTTCTTTCAGCCCGACAGCCCCTGCGGAAGAGGTACTGCAGAACAGATGTTGCAGGACTGTATCCTTCACCAACATCAGCCACCAACACGACCAGCACACCAGGGGTAAGAACCCCCTATTTTTCTTCTACTGGGACTGGGTCTAGGACTATTTAACCAAGAGGGGATGGCAGAAATTATATCGCAAAAAGACCAGACCCTAACATAGAGTGCCACTATTGCCACGGCTTGGGGCATATAGCTAGATTCTGCCCTAATAAGAAAAAAGATACAGCTTATTTAGCCTCGATGAACTTGGGCGCCTTTGTCATCAAAGCCCGATTAGCTGGAAAAAACATTGATGGGTTGGTGGACTCTGGAAGTCGACAGTCTTATTAGAGCTGACTTAATACCTCCTGTGTCACAAAAGACTCTGTCCACGGGCGATATATGTATCCATGGGGATCTGCACCAATATCCCACCACAGAGTTAGAACTTACTGTGAATGTTTCTTAGAGGACATTAAAGGCGGGGGTGGTGCCAGTTTTACCAGTCCCATTAATTATAGGCCAAGACCACCCTGATTTTAACTCTCTTGTCTTAGCTTGTGATACATTCCTAGTGGCGGTAACTACCAGAGCTCAGAAAAAGCAGATGGAGCAAATGGAACTATTATTTCCTTTTTCAGATGAGGTATTTGACACAGAAAGGAAGCCAAGAAAAACCCCGGCTGAGAAAAAGAAGATCCAGAGGGACTGGAAGAGGGAACATCTAAATAGTATTAATAAAAACTCTATCTTCTGTATCCATGCCTGATATTATGAAAGAACAACGTGCTGATGTAACCATAACACCTTTTTGTCACAGTTAGGGAAGGATGTTAAGTCTGGGGTCCCTATGATTCAAGGAAAAAATGGTATATTATATAGGGTAAGTACCAACCCGACTACCAACGAGCAGGTGGAACGGTTAATTGTCCCTGCTAAATATAGACAAAATATCTTGTTTTTAGGGCATGATCTCACCAGTGTGGGACATGCAGGTAGGGATAGGACCACCACCAGATTATTACAGGGATTCTACTGGCCAGGGTTACAGGAGGATTTAGACACTTACTGTAAGACCTGCCCTGAGTGTCAGCAGATAGGACAAGTCAAACAGAAAGACAAGGTACCATTAATGTCCCTCCCCTTGGTATCACAACCCTTTGAACACATAGCCATGGATATAGAGGGCTCCCCAGAGAAAAGCAAGAAGGGTAACTGCTTTATTCTGGTCATTTGTGATTACGCAAGTAAGTACCCTGAAGCTTTCCCATTGAGAACTATTACTGCCCCTAAGATAGCAGAAAGACTCTTGGATTATTTTAGTCAGTTGGGTATTCCCAAGGTAATCCTTACAGATGGAGGGCTAATTTTTGTGCAGAGTTATTGAAAGAACTGTACGAGGTATTGGGAATAACAGCTGTACATACCATGCCCTATCATCCGCAAATGGACGGTCTGGTGGAACGTTTTAATCAGACCCTAAAACGTATGATTAGAAAATTTGTGGATGATGAGGGTAAAGACTGGGATCATTACCTACCCCTTTTTCTTTTTGCATACCATGAGGTGCCACAGGCATCAACTGGGTTCTCTCCATTTGCCTTGTTGTATGGGCGAAACCCACGTGGCCCTCTGGATGTTGTGAAGGAAGCTTGGAAAGGTAACAATATAGTGAAATATGTAAATATATTGGAGTGCATGACACAATTACGTAGAAGACTGGTGTCATATACAAAACAGGCCCATCATAATTGTGTGACAGCCCAGCAAAAACAGAAAACATCGTATGATCTCAAGACCCAAGAAATATCTTTTACACCAGGAAATAAAGTGTTACTGCTACTCCCTTCATCAGAAAGCAAGCTAAGAATAAAGTAGCAGGGTCCCTTTATAATTAAAGAGTGTGTGGGTCCTGTAACCTATAAAATTGAGGCCCCTGGTAGTAAGGTAAATCCAAAAACCTAACATGTTAACCTATTAAAAAAATGGCATGATAGATCTGACAATCATCCTTGTTTGTATGTTTTGCCCGAGACTCCTCATTCCGATTTAGATGTAGCCTATAGAGGAGGCTGAGACAGCCAGATGGCATCAATGCCATCCAGATCAGTTCAGATTTGCCTGAAAGGGAGCGGAGAGAGTTACAAGATCTGTTACACCAATATGCTTCTACTTTTACCAGCATCCTGGGAAAAGCTACCAGTGTTCAACATATAATAAAAACAGACTCTGCTCCCACTTGCCAAAAACCATATAGGCTGCCAGAACATGTAAGAATTGATGTGGACCTAGAAATAAGAAGATTAAAATGACTAGGCATTATTGAGCCGTCTGTTAGCCCCTGGTCCTCCCCTGTGTAGTGCTAAAGAAGGAAGGTGGTATATACCTTTTCCTGGGCTTCCGTTGATTAAATCAAGTGTCCCAGTTCGATGTTTATCCTAGCCCTAGAATTGATTATATTCTAGATCGAATTGATCACGCTTGTTGCATCTCGACACTTGATTTAACCAAGGGCTATTGGCAGATCCCACTGGAAGCATCTTCTAAGGAAAAAACTGCCTTCAGTACTCCTAATGGATTGTATCAGTTTGTTTATATGCCTTTTGGGTTGTACGGTGCACCTGCAACCTTTCAAAGATATATGGACCGTCTGTTATTACCCCATGAAGTGTACTGTTCGGCCTACCTTGATGATGTTGTGATATTTAGTCCTGATTGGTCATCACATTTAAAGCAGCTTTCCAACGTCATCAAGACCCTATGAAGAGCTGGATTAACAATCAATCCCTCCAAATGTACTTTGGCTACCCAGGAAACCCGATACCTAGGCTTTATTTTAGGCCATGGTATGGTGAAACCAGAGATCGAAAAAGTGGAGGCAGTGGCAAACTGCCTGGTACCAGAGACAAAAAACATTTTCGCTCCTTTTTAGGTTTAGCAGGGTACTACAGGTGTTTTATTCCTAATTTCACCTCTATAGCTGCCCCGCTGACCGATCTGACGTGCAAACAGATCCCTAACAAAGTGCCTTGGTCCACAGCCTGTGAAGAAGCTTTTCAGACCATTAAAGCTGCATTGTATGCCTCTCTGGTTCTAAGGTCCCCTGATTTTAGTCAACCATTTGAGGTACACACTGACACCTCAGAAACAGGACTTGGAGCCATCTTGTGTCAAAATATAAAAGGGGAAGAACACCCAGTTGTGTATATTAGTCATAAGTTATTTCCTAGGGAGGTTAAATATGCTACAATTGAAAACGAATGTTTGACCATCAAATGGGCTATTGAAGCTCTCAAATTCTATTTATGGGGGAGACACTTTACTCTACTTACAGATCACAACCCCCTTTGTTGGTTACAGCAAATGAAGGATAAAAATGCGTGGGTCCTTTGCTGGTACCTGGCGTTACAGCCCTATAAATCTGATATAAATCATAGACCAGAAAGCCAACAGAAGAATGCTTACTATCTGTCACGTTATGGAGCTAATAAATGTCCAAAGCATGACCTGTAAAGTTATGAAAATATACCTCAGGGCAAATTGTATGAATGGTATGATGTAATTTAAGGTAGTATATTATACATACTACCATCTGTTTTCATTAGGGTGCCCTGGGGTGGAGTTTCTGTGAAGGTAGGTGAAAGCTCCCTTCCATCCCTTTGTGAATGTGGTTAACAAACCATTTTGTAAACATTTGGTTTGTACTTCATTTAGGGTGTGTGTGATAGTTTGAAGAAACCTTCCCCCTTTTGCATAACTTACTACTGGAATGAACTCTATCCTTTCTTTCTGTTTCCTTCCTATTTCTTTTCTTTCTTCTCACAGTCTGTTGCACAACAGCATTTCTTCCCTAGTTTATCTTATACTTGTCATGCTTGAGAATTGTGGGTTGGCCACCTGCTGTTACCTCTTTATCTTGGTTATGATTTTCACTTTCTTTGAAATTCCTCATTGGAGTGGTAATGCCAGTGTCTGTTATGACATACTCCCTGTGACCATCTAATTTGGATGTAAAACACTGCCGTCTACTTGGGGGTTAGTTGTGTGGCTGTAACGGCAGTGAAATTGTATACTTCCTTAAAGAATTATGCCCCAAGTCTTTTTATAGGAAAATAACTACATTGTCCCCTGCTTACAGGTCTTAGAAGTGTCAGACTGTTTATTGGAGTACCGGTGGCTGTCCTAGTATTTGCGCTTTTCCTTGCATGTTGCAGGAGGGTAAGCACTGATACAGCCACAGAAAGGAGCAGCCGATGGGCTGCAGAGGTCTTAAAAATAAAACTCATTATTTTGTTTATGTTGCCGACTCACTGAGTGGCAAGTACGTTTTGGTACAAAAGTTGTTTATTGGACTAAGGTATTGCAATGTTGTCTATTTAGAATCTAGACTTTGCAAAAGAAATGCATATCTTTACTGTTTTCCTGGGTCGCTAATAAAATGTTTTTTGTTGTAAAATACAGAAATACATTAGTGTGGGAACATAATATAATGTACATATTTGTCTTTACTAATCTCCCTGAAAGAGAAAAAGGTTTAAAACAACAGAGATAAAACACTTTACAAAAGGGAGTCATTTTACCTTGGTGTTACTTTGCAAATGGTTGCTGGAGGTTCAGGTGTCCCAATCAGGAGAGACCTTCTAGCAGGGTGGGGGAGCAGTCTCCTATAGGCAGCCTGCAGCACTCTTTCTGTTATATTTATTGAACCTTTTCTGTCAATCTCCCAAAAAGGAGGTGGAGCCAAGGTTCATTACAGCCCCTTTTTGTCTAAAAAAGGTTTTTGTTGATTTAAAGGGTGTAAATAGTTACTAGTCTTTGATTAATGCTGATTATTATTGTTTAGTAAAATCTAGGATCAGGTATTACATGTCTAGCCAGATAGTAAAATGAATATGACTGTAATAGAGATTATATGGGGTGGGTTTTGTTCATTGGGGGAAGAGTTTAGGTGCTATGAAACGCAGGCTCCAGCACCTAGAAGTTAAATGTAGTTTGGAGTGGAAACTGTATACATCTCCAGATTGGGTTCCAAAGGGAGACCCAGCACAGACTTTGATTAGGGTTCTAAAGTCTTGTAGACCCTGAGCTGTGCCTTTTTGTTTCTTTATTTTCTTTGTTGTTTTACCAGTTGTTCATTTGTATCTTATTGCTTTATTTATTTTTTTAAATAAATCAAATCACCCCTATTTAGGTGTGATGTACCTGCATCGTCTGTGTCTTGCCTGATCATTACTACCCATCGCAAGCTCTGTTGAAAGATGTAACTATTTGCTGAAGATCATTTAGAATGATAATGATAATGTAGTTTGTCTAACCTGCCTTCTTTCCAGCAAGGACTGTTTTGTTTATCTCCACTATTTTGGTCCTGGACTGCCGAATTGGGCAAATCAGTACTGGTGGAACCTAAAATGGAGCTGGACTACAGGAGCTACCTGGAGTCAAAATCTGTAGGAATTGTAGTTTTGGACTTTTGGCACCTTTTTGCACCTGAAGGGGGAGCCTTTGTTGTGGGTGACAGACAGATCTACCAACCAAACCTTTCGGATTCTGGGGAAAGTCTCAGGCTTGCTGGCAGTTGAGTCAGATCCAAGTTGGGAGCTGAAGAAGCAACAGCTTCAGACAGTCAAGCAGCCGTCTGAGTAGTTTTGTGTGGGAGAAGTGTGGAAAGGCCCGAGTTGTGGCCTGCATGTCTGCCTGCTGCCCCTGAGAGATATATATATATATATAGAGAGAGAGAGAGAGAGAGAGAGAGAGAGAGAGAGAAGAGAATTATTTTGGACTAAATCTAAGTTTGTGAGAACGAAGTAAGCCACTGATTTTTTTTATCAGGCTCATACCTGAAGAAGACCAAAGATTTTGCTGAATGCGATCGGCCTGTCAGGATTTCCAGTGGCTTTTGAATCCCCGGTTTGTGCAGAGACTTTGTGATCATGACTGGAGAGCGGTTTGCCTAGTACAGTAGAATTTCCTTACATGTAAATGTGCTGTGAGTTGTTAGTGGGTCATGATTTGGTTCCCCACTGTGTGAACTGTGTTCTGCTTGCTGGAAGCTGTATCTAGCCCAAAACGGACTGTATCCGAATTTGTCTCCATTTGGCCAGGGCTTTGCCACACTGGCCCAGCCAGTCTACCCGCTGCACAGAGAAAGCCATCGATGAGAGACCTGCCTGGGGATCAGCCCCTGCTCCACGCTTGAACAGGAATGATGCCTCGGCGATTCGTGTGGGCCTTGCTTCTCCTGACACTCCAGATTTTTCGATTTTTCTCGATTTTTGTCCAGCCTGTGTCCAGTCTTGGGTATTGTGAGTAATCATCAGGGTAGCTCCCTGCAGCAACAGCCTAATCTAAAAGTGTGTCATCTGATTGTCTTGTTGTTTTCTTTTCACGAACTGAGCCCTCCGGCTCTGGATTACAAATATTGTGTGTTGTGCATGTTGTTTTCTTCCATCACAGGGCCCCAACTAGCTGCAACGTTCCTGGCTAGCCCCACCGTTCTCCATCTGGGTACCCAGAGTGTGTGCCTGTTTATGGGCCTGAAGAGCATGCATAACTGTTTGATTGATGCAGCCTTTAAGCAAATTAACCTGATTACGCCCCTCCCTTGTTCAAGTCCCTTAAATAAATCAAATCTAACTCATTTTTGCATTTACCCTGACTGTGGTTCCAGTTTGTGCAAGAGTACTGTACTGCTGTTATTTGTGTGTATAACCTTGTTTTATAGGAGGTCCCCAGGGCTGGGCCAGAGGAAAGCCCTGGTGGTAAATGCAAACAGTGTGGGTATTTGTGTGGTGTATCAGGGGTACTGTGAAAGTGATTATTGTGTATTGTTCTGGCCACTAATAAGGAAAGAGGGGGGTTACAGTGTCCCGGAGGGCTGTGCCCAGGTTAGCTTGACCACTACCAACCCTGACCTCCGGGTGGAGGCACCTGTTTCAGAACTCAGACCCCTTAACCTACTACTAGCCAAGCAGGCAGGGGTAGTAGCCCATGGGATAGCGCCACCTAGGGGTTACACACACCATGGAATTTAACACATGGCTGGAGAAATGGTGTGGAGAGGAAGGGTATGGCTTTTCATTGGGGATTGGGATCTCACCTGGAGGGATGAAGGACCGTATTCACCAGATGGCATATATCTATCCAGGGGAAGCAAAGGAAACCTCACTGAAAATTTCAAATGCATCCCCCATGAGCATTTAAACCAACAAAGAGGGGAGGCAAAAGCAGTCAGGGGGATAAAGGCAGCCCTCCCCTCACATAAATTATCTGAAATAAGGGAGAATCCAATTAGTACAAGGGCACTATCAAACCCGATAAATAAATTAGATACAGTTCTCAGGAGGACAGAAGATGGAACCCAAAAATGTCACAGGGCTGAAAAAAGGGAAAAAGAAGAAGGGTGCACAAGCTGGAAAGTAATGTGCACAAATGCCCACAGTCTGGGGAAAAAAAATTCCAGACATAATGGCATCAAAGGAAGATGCAAACCTGGACATAGTAGCTATTACAGAAACATGGTACACAGGGAACCATGACTGGGATGTAGTCATACCAGGATACACACTTTTTAGGAAAAATAGTGAAGGGAGAAGGGAAGGGGAATAGCTATGTATGTGAAGGAGTGGGTTAAAGCAACAAAGGCTCAAGGGTTGCAAGAAGGAGCAGAGGCACCGTGGGTCACCCTGGAGGTGGGAAAAGGGACAGCCATTTGCACTGGAGTTATTTACAGGCCTCCAACATGGGTGGAATCAGGTGAAGCTTTTGTGGAAACCACCCACAAAATGACAGCCAAAGGGGAACTGCTACTAATGGGTGACTTAAACCTGCCTAAAGTAGATTGGAGCACTCAGACTGCGAGTACAATAAGGGTCAGGGACTTTGTGACTGCCCTGAATGGGGAAAACTTAAGACAGCTTGTAGCAGAACCAACCCGCGAGGAGGCTGTACTGGATTTGGTCCTCACCAATGGGGACAGGATCATAGATGTAGAACTGGGTAGTCCCCTTGGTACCAACAACCACGGGGCAATATGATTTACGGTAACTACAGTGGAGGAGGCAAGCCATACAAGGATAAAAGTCCTAGATTGCAGGAAGGCCAACTTTAAGGAGATAAGTAGAAATCTCAAAAGAGCCCAGCAGTGCAAGGTATGGGGGGGGAGATATGGAAAAACAGTGGTTTAGAGTCAAGAGAGTCATAACAGAAGTGACAGGTCACTGTGTCAAAATGCATAGCAAGAGTAAAAGAAAGAAAAGGCCATTATGGTTCTTGAAGGTAGTGGCCAAGAAAGTAAGGGAAAAGAAAAAAAGCCTTCAGGAGATACAAGGAAACGCAAAAGGATCAGGACAGAGAACAATATCTGGAAAAGCAGAGGGAATTTGGGAAAATAATTAGAAGGGCTAAAGCATAGACAGAGGAAGGTATAGTCCAGGCTATTAAGAAAGGTGACAAGACCTTCCTCAGATACATTAGCGAGAGGAAAAATACCAGAAATAGGATCATTAGGCTGAAGAAGGAAGGAGAAAGGGTGGAGGATGACTTAGGAAATTCTGAGATACTGCTGAACAAGTACTTTTGCTCAGTATTCACCACGGAAGGGAAAGGTGAGGGACTGAATCTCTTTCTTTTCCCCTCCAGTCACTGAACCCAGGGATCTCTTGGCTTCTACCATTCTGCCTAAAACTCCCCAACCCAGGGTCCCCTCCCAGAGCTCCGCTTCACAGCTCTTACCTGACAGCGACCTCCTGGCTTTTACCCCCCAAGGTGGGGCTGCCTCCACCACTATGGGGCTCCTTGAAATCCAGTTGCTGCAGGAATCAGGCTGTGGTATGGAGGATTGGGACCCTGGTGGATGGAGTCCGACAGTGGGCATGGAGCCTTAGGGCATCGCCGCCCTCCCAAGGCTCAGGGTGTTTTCCTTGTTCAAGATTGTGAGGTCTGCCCATATCTTCCCATGGTGAGTGCGAACATGGAATGATATCTGGGTAGGGGCATGCATGTTGCCATGCTCACACCCACAGATGTCTGCCATGCTCCACATCCCAGAAGCCAACTCAGTACCACCCAGCCACTGATGGGAGGCACGCTGTTGCTGACCCCTGCATCCCTTCCTCCCCAGAAGAAGGTGAGCTGTCTACAGATACTCCAACCTTCTCCCCTGCTGACTCCCAGCGGCCCAAGCTCGCTTCTGAACATGGGTCGCCGGCGTGGTGTGAGGTGTGGCATCCAGTGCCTCTATCCTCAGCGCCACCAGCCTGGCTAGGAATGAAACTCGCTAAAAGAGGTATTCAGGGGAGGGAGGTAGACACTATCCCATTCACGATGGAAACAGTCCTAGAAGAACTTGGAGTGGAAAATAAAAGCAGATAAGGCAATGGGGCCTGATGGGATCCACCCCAGAATACTACAGTAACTCAGGGAAGTGCTGGTAGAACCAATGAATGCTCTTTTCAATGCATCATTAGAGACGGGGGAGGTACCTGAGGACTGGAGGAGGGCAGATGTGGTTCCTCTCCAGAACAGTGGAAGAAGAGAGGAGGCAGGCAATTATAAACCTGTAAGCCTGACCTCAGTAGTGGGGAAACTATTGGAGTCCTTACTTAAGGACAGGATTATGAAGTTTCTGGAGGATGGCAGGGCACAGGATCCAAGGCAGCATGGATTCTCAGCAGGAAGGTCCTATCAGACTAATTTTATAGATTTCTTTGACTGGGTAACTGGGGTGGTAGATCAGGGAGCAGCGGTAGATGTGGCCTACCTGGATTTCAGCAAGGCCTTCGACTGCATTCCACACAGGAAATTGCTAAATAAATTGGGGAGCCTGGGTGTGGGTCCTACGGTGGTAAAGTAGGTTGGGAACTGGCTAAAGGACAGGACTCAGAGGGTGGAGGTAAATGGCATGAAATCTGAGGAGAGGGAGGTGACCAGCGGGTGCCACAGGGGTTGGTGCTGGGGCCAGCCCTATTCACTGTCTTCATTAGGGACATTGCAGAGCATCTGGAGGGAAAGGTGTGCCTCATCGCAGATGACACCAAGATCTGCAACAGAGTGGACACACTGGAGGGGGGGGTGGAAAAAATGAAAAAGGACCTAGGCCTATTAGAGGACTGTTCGGGTGTCTGGCAGTTGCGTTTCAATACTAAAAAGTTCAAGATCATGCACCTGGGTCACAAGAATCCAAGGGAGGAGTACAGGATGGGTGGGGAAATTCTGGCCACCACAAGTCAGGAGAGGGACCAGAGCGTTATCATATCAATGACCTGAAGGTGACCAAACAGTGTGAAAAGGCAGTGGGGAGAGCAAACAGAATGTTGGGGTGCATAGAGGGGCATAACAAGCAGGAGGAAAGAGATGGTAAGGCCACTATGCAGATCACTGGTGAGGCCGCAGCTGGAGTACTGTGTCCAGTTCTGGAGACCACATCTCCAGAAAAACATTGACAAAATAGAGGCAGTCCAGAGAAGGGCAACGAAGATGGTACATGGACTGCACCAGAAGCCCTACGAGGAAGGACTTAAGGACCTTAATATCTATTCACTGGAGGAATGAAAGGAGAGGGGATATATATATATATTTTTTTTATTTAGATAATTTGGAATTACAATCTTTTGAGTCTGAAACTCTTTTTCAAAGGCTCCACATCAAGGTTACAACACAATAGATATGACATACAGTTAGCATAAACATGGTGCAGTTTGTATAACATAGAGTGCATGTCATGGATACAAGATTCCATACATTCCATACATTGATGGCAGTAAGACAATGGGTACAATATTTAGGTACACTTCACTGCACAATCTAGAGCATGTCAAAAATACAAAGTATCATATATGGAGAGCAGTAAGGCATTTGGGTACAATATGTAAGCATAAATCATTGCACAATCAAAGATAATTAAAGGGGGGGGGTGAGCCTATGCTGGGGTCTATATGGTGGATCGAGGTAATAAGATACTGGGATGGCAGGGTGACAGGGGATGTAGAAAGGGGAGAGAGCTGGACAGAGTCCATTGTCAGCATTGGGGGGTGAGAAAAGGAGAGAGGAGGGAGCAGCAGGTGGGAGGGTGGCTGGGGTTCATTACAGAAATCAGGGATAGAAACAGGACTGTAGGACAAGTGAAAGTCAGTTTGGATGGGAGTGAGGGGCAGCTACAGGAACACGTGGAGAGGAGGTGAGTGCAAAGGAGGGATTTAAACTAGCCAAGCTTAGGTTCCTTGGCAATGTGGGAGTGGAGGGAGTTGAGCCATGAAGGGGCGTTGTAGGCAAAGGAGCATTGGCCAAGGTAGGTTTCAAATCTTGGCACCAGGTGAGTTGGTTTGAGGGAGCTTCTGGTGAACCTAGTTAGTGGGGCAGGTTCCAGGAGAGGGAAGAGGCTGGGAGCCACAAGACCAGATGAGATTATTTTGGCCAGAAGACATTAGTGGCATTGTAGTCTGCCACTGAGGTCCAGCCAGTTTGTTTGGTTGTAGAGGGAGCAGGTGTGGGTGGTACTAGGGCAACCCATCGAAAGGTGGCAGGCTTTGTTTAGAGATGTTTTAACTCTTTGGAGGAGAGAGTTGTCAGCTGCCCCATAGATGACAATGCAATAGTCCAGTTTTGAGAGGACAGAGGAGGAGATGGCAAGTTTGAGGGCTTCGGGGGGGAGACAGTGCTGATGTCGATATAGGAGGCCAATACAAGAATTGAGATTGGAACAGAGGTGGTGTATGTGGTCGTGGGAAGTGAGGGCTGGGTCAAGAGTGATGTCTAGATACTTGAATGAGAGGACTTTCTCAAGGAGCAGTGAGTTGGAGGTGTTAATGCATTGGTGGGAGTGTTTCAGTTCATTTTAGTGATGAGTAAACAGCATTACTTTAGACTTTTTCTGGTTTAATACAAAGGTTATGTTCTGTGAACCAAGATTTGGCCTCGGTAAAGGAGGTTTGGAGGGAGATTTCTAGTTGGGGAGGGTTGCTGTGGGATGCATAAAGGACGGCATCATCTGAGTATATTAGGATTTCACCGGAGCAGGTTTTGGGGAGAGAGTTGAGGTAGAGACTGAAGAGGAGGGGACCTAATATAGAGCCTTGTGGTACTCCAGAAAGAACTGGGAGCAGTTTTGAGATGGTGGAGTGGATTTTTACCTTCTGGACACGGTTTGACAGATAGTCAGTAAACCAAGTTTTTGAGTCATTGGAGAGTTGTGAGAGAGAGTTGAGAGAAGGAGTGGGTAGTTTACGGTGTCAAAAGCCTTGGATAGGTCAAGGAACACCACACCAGCCAGTCTGCCATTATCAAGGGCAGTGTGTATAAAGCTGGTGAATTTGACAAGGGCTGATTTTGTACTGTGACCCTGTCTGAAAACGTGTTATTCAGGGGTCAGTAGGTCATACTGGGAAAGATATTCAGTAAGCTGGTCTGCCAAAATGTGCTCAAGAGCCTTGGAAAGCAGGGGAAGAATGGATATCGGGCAGTAGTTGCTAAGGTTAAGGCGATCACCAGCTTTGTGTATGGGGGTAATACAAGCCATCTTCCATATTGTGGGGAACTTACCCAGGCTGAAGGAGAGGCTGAGGAGGGAAGTTGGGGGGAGATGACTTCGTCCAATGTCAGCCACAGGATCCGGAGATCAATAGTGTCACTGTTAAAGCACGTTTTCCTGGGGGCTCTAGCAGGTAGGGTTTGGATTCCCACGTAGTGAGGGGTGGAAACAGAAAGGAGGGATGCCGGGGGCTATGGGATATGGGCTGAAAAATTTGGAGGGAGGGTAGAGCTGAGGTCCGAGAAAGTGGAGTTCAGTGCCTCGGCAACCAGTTTAGTGTTGGTGGTGATAGTCCCGTTTATGTTAAGTATGTTGAGGGGGGGAAGTAGCTTTGCAAGCGAGGGATTTCAGACTGTCCGAGAAATTTTGCCCATTTTCCCATGTTGTAGTCAGGGCAACTTTAAAATAATCAGCTTTAGCTTTCCTGATGGCCCATGTGCAGTTATTTCGAGCCGCACAGAAGTGTTGTCTGTCCAGAGGATTTCCAGAGTTAAGTGCTTTTTTCCATAGCTCATTAAGGTGTTTCAAAAGGCCAAGTAGGTGAGGTGTAATCCAGGGGGTGTCATGGTTTCCAACAATCTTCTTAGTGAGGGGGCAGATCTGTCACAGTCAGCACTGAATGTGTTTATGAAGAAATTTAATGCACCACCCATATCCTGACTGTATTGCAGGGGAGGCCCAGTCAAGGCGGGCAAGGTGGGGTCTGAGTTTTCTTATATTGCTGGGTTTGAGGGGCCTGGTGAAGATAGTTTTGGGGGGTGGTTTAGGAACGTGGCAGGACCATGTGAAAAGGATGGGAGAGTGGTCGCTGAGAGCATTTGGGAGGACAGAAATGTCAGAGATTTTATGGCGACAGTTGGAGAGTACAAGATCAAGCAATGTGGCCATACCAGAGCTGTGGTTCATACGTGTAGGACTAGGGACAAGTTGTGAGATATCCAAGGCTGCTAGTGCATCTTTGTAGTGGGAGGTAGAGGGGGAAAGCCAGTTCAGGTTAAAATCACCCAGCGTGAAAGCTCAGATTTAGTGGGGAAGGTAGTGAGATAGTCCAGGAGAGACTGGAAGGTGGGTTTCTGTCCATGGGGTGGGATGTAAGTTACGGTGATGATCAGCGGAACCCTGGAAGGAACAGGGGAGACACTCAGGGATAGGACTCTGGAACCACTTGCTAGTAGGGGGGAGGACATGAGCCTGAAGGTAATCGCGTAGTAGATTACACAGTCACCCCCATGTTTCCCAATTCTGTCGATGTGGTGCAAGGTGTAGCTGGGTAGGGATATATGGGCTTCTGGGATAGATTTGGATAACCATGTCTCAACAAGTGCAAGGATATCAGGTTGGTGTTGGGTAATCCAGACTTGGAGACCACTGAGTTTTTTGGGTAGGCTACAGATATTGATGGACACAATACGAAGTCCAGGAGCATTTGCCTGTGTCCGGGTGGATGGGATGGGGGGGGTAGGGTTTGGGTGGATGTTGCCAGAGAGGAGTAGAAGGAGGGAGAGAGTTCTGAGCAATAGTTGACTTATGGCTTTTCTCTGGGCAGTCTTGTTGGTTCGTAAGGTGATACGCTGGGGAAGGGTGGTGGGATGGGAAGTGACAGGAGGGTATGGGAGGCATGGAGGAAGTGCAGATGCCTGAGGCCAGTGTGTGGGGAGGTGAGTGTCAGAGGGGGTGTAGGGGGAGGGGGTGGTGGTGTGCGATTAGAGGTTGTAGTGCAATGGGGCAGAGCATAACCTGTATGTGAGGGCAATGGTAGTGCATAACTTGTATGTGAGATCAGGAAAAGGTGGTGGTGGCTTGGAGGTGAAAGGGTGGGGAGGCAGTACTAAGAAGCATGGAGACATAAGTGAGGACGGGGGAGGTAGGCCATATTTGCAGGGGCAGTGGAAAGGATAAGAGTAGGTAAGGACACATGCTAGTAGGGCAGTCTGAGTGGCACAGCGGAAAGGTGCCTGCCTTTAAAGAGAGGTTCAAGTCCCAGAGGGAGGAGAAAAAGGGGGAGAAAGTGGGCACAAAGATGGGAACAGGCTTACAGGATGAGGGTATCGTCAAAGAGGAAGGGAGAAACCAGGCAGATGTGCCAGAAAATGGGGGGTAATACCGCCTCCTAGAGGCCAGATGGTGCAAAAGCAGGCAGGGGGAGCTAAAAGAGAGGATGGGTGGACAGGGAGTTGAGAGAAAGAGTAAAGAGGAGTGTTTGGTAGGGGGATTGGTTTGGGGGACCCCTAGTGGAAGAAAAATATAAACTGCTAATGGGGAAGTCGGCACTTAGTGATGTGATAAGTGGGACTATAAATTAAGGGCTGTCCTTGGGAGGGAGGCAGGGGCGGGCGGGGCAATCGATGCACAGCATTGACAGGCTAACACCCCTGCAGTAAATGTCCTCTCAGAAAGGAGCCTTCAGTTACCTTTAATAGAGACTTTCAAGTACCTTAAGGGAATAAACAGGGTACAGGCAGAAAGCATATTTCAGAGAAAATTCTGCACAAGAACAAAGAAGCATGATATGAGGCTGAAGGGTGGAAGGCTCAGGGGTATTGTTAGGAAGTACTTTTTCACTGAAAGGGTGTGGAGCCATAGAACAGCCTTCCAGCAGAAGTGGTGGGGGCAAAAACAATACGTTGGTTCAAGAGTGCATGGGATAGACATAAGGGTATCCTGGAGATGTGCAGAGCAGGAGAGCCGCAGATCAAATAGGATCTGAAGCAGCTGCAGTGAGTACTAACATACTAAAATGCCAGCAGAATAGGCCTAACGGTCTTTCGTGTCTGCTCGTTTGGTCAGCCTCCACCCTGGGTGCTGACCTTGCTGCCCCCCTCGCCTCCTCTCTCTTCTCCCTTCCCAGTTCCGGATATTCTTGCTGCATTGGATTTTGTTTCCAGAACCCTTCCCCTATACCTGTCCCAACCCCTCTTGAACCCCTCCACTGTCTCTGCCTCCACCAGCCCCCTAGGCAGCGCATTCCATGGCTCCACCACCCTCTCAGTGAAGTAGCACCTCCTCCTTTCTCCCCTGAATCTTCCCCCCTCCAGCTTCCACCCATGCCCTCTAGTGGCCCCCTCCTCCTTCCTTCGAAGCACCCTGACTGTTCCTCCCCTATTTACCCTCTTCATACCTGAAGACCTCTATCATGTGCCCCCGGTCCTTTCTCTCTTCCAATGTGTACATATTTAGCTCTTCGAGCCTCTCCTCATAGGTCCTGTCCCCCAAGCCCCAAATCATTTTGGTTGCCCTCCTCTGGACCCTCTTCAGGAGAGTAATGTCCCTCTTTAAGTGTGGCCTCCAAAACTGCACGCAGTACTCAAGGAGCGGCCTCACCAAGCAGTTATACAGAGGGAGTATCACTTCCCTCCTTCTGGAGGTGATCCCCCTAGCGATGCATCCCAGCATCTTGTTCACCTTGGCTGCAGCCCTCCTACAAGTCTCCGAGTTGTTCATCTTGACATCCACCACCACCTCCAGGTCCCTCTAGTAGGGAAATGGATTAACTAGGTGAGCCATATGGTCCTTATCTGCCGACAGATATTATGTTTCTATGATTTCTTGGATGATGCTGTCTCTTGTGCTGCTTGAACAGTGTTCTACCAAACCTCAGCAAAGTGAAACCTCTGGTTGCAGGCTTGGCAGGCAGACACTTCATGTAAATGCCATTAGGAGCTGTGGTTCCCACTCCGTGCGGTGCATCTTGCGTCAGTGGCCTTGCTGGGACTCACACCTTGGGGTCCCAGGTGTTGTCTTGCAGCTCCAGCCACTGATCCTGTGCTCAGTCTGTGGTGGGCTGGCCGAGTACGGGGTTTTTGCCTCTGGGCCCAGTGTGGTCCTGGGTTCAGTTTTTCGGAGTCAGATAGGCCTGTGATCGCAGAAAGAGAGAGACAGGGAATGGGGAAAATGTGTACATAGTTTTATAGCAGCCCACGATTCTTGCATGCGTGGCTGCCAGTGTGTGGGGGGGAGGAGTTATAGGAGCAGCTGCTCCAACTGGCGGGGGGGTAGTTTCGGCAGTCGCTGGTGCCTTGTGGGCACACTGTAAATAGTTATTTTAGGGACTACATGTCCCATAGGTCCTTGGGGCACAGGGAATTGTTGGGGCCCATAAAATTGATCTAGATTGGACCTCTGTTTTGGCATGTGTTTCTTGGCGCCCATGGGGAAAGAATAATAGTGGGGGCAGCATGGGAAATGAGAAAGATCGAGGAGGAGCGACAGATGTTTGAGCAGGGGTGATTGCCAGCTTGGCCATTTAGGCTGCATTGTTTTTTTTGTTTGTTTGTTTCAGCAGTCCAGTGCTTGGAAGAGCAGTTGACATGGCAGCAGCTGCTTAGTTTGGAGCCATGTGTTTGGGGCTGGTCAAGGGATCTGTTTCCCCCTGAGGATGGAGAACATTTGCAGCCTAGCGGAAGAGGAGAAATGGCTGGGGACATGCACTCTGGGGGTGGGCTATATGACTACAAGCCCGGAGGGCCTTGCTGAGTGGAACCCTCTAAGAGGACTGGTTGTCACGGATAGAGTAAAGGGAGAAGCGCTGACTGCCTTTAGGCACCATAGGGGGAAGGAGATAAAGAGAAAGCCACCTGAGAGATGAGGGGATCCAGGGGTCTGAGCAAAGCCCTTGGTCCCAGAGACTGTTTGCTGTTGTATCAATTATGGAGAGACTGTGAACAGCAGTGCCAGTGGGTTCCGGCTCCAGGGGGTCTGGGGACAGTCCCCTCTTCCACATGGCCCCAGCTAGAGACTGTTCAGTTTCTGTATTTGAGGAGGAACTGATACTGTTTGCTGTTAAAGGCTTGATTCGGCCACACATTCTGCTGCCTGTGTTTGGATTGTGGCTGCCTAGCCTGTAAGGTAGCTGCCTGGAATGTAGTTTTTGATGTGACCTTAGTAGTAATAGTAAAAATATTTATTCATTAACATATTTATGAATTTAGGATAAAACTCGATTGAGTCACAGAATCATTTACAACGAGGTCCTCTCAGGTAATACAAACATTACAAAGTTAGTTCATACCCATATATACTGTAAAGGTTAGCTAATACACTATGTAGGGTGAGACATTTTTACATTTCATATACACACAAGATGGCTTCATACATACAAAGTAACTATAACCATACATATCACATTTAACAAAATACAAGGTGCATAGAATTCAAATATCCTTACAATCCTCTGATCATCTTTCCCCCATGGTCTGATTAAGTTGGCAAGGTCAAGGCCTAGTAGTCCATACCCAGGCTGCTGACTTTTTCTTATTTTTTTGCAGTAACTTTATTCGATTTCGATTTTATTGATCGGCAATTACGCCATTACAATATACTAAAACTAAACAGGTTCATAAAAGGCCATACAAATACACATCGTAAAAATAGTTTTACAGTAAATACCACAGTTATGTACAGGATCTGTTACCAATAGACAATGGTCTGCTCACTTATCCTGTGCCTATAAAAGATAAACATATAAAAATACAATGCTTTATAAAAACCACAATCTGATAAGGCAGCAACTGTGCTAATCAGTATTTCCAAATTACTGATTCTTACATTCCAGTGCCTATTTATAGTGAGAAGTTTCACATTGGCAGGAATAAAAACTTTCTCAAAACCTAATTCTTAAACTCAGCATTTCTACTGTACTGTAGGTGGTAAGCTATTTATGGGGGCAGATTGCCAGCCATCCCTTTATGGATGAAGGCAAGTAAGTGCTCCTGTCTTCTATCCTGGAGGGTCTTCCAATCCAATCTATTATACAGCTGGCACCTATGCAATAGTCTGGGGGCATCTAAAATAAACCTAGTCAGTCTCCCATAATATATATCTAGCCTTTCTAGATCTTTTTTTAAGCCATTCGAATATAAAATATCACCATAGTCAAATATAGGTATAATCATTGAGTTTACCAGTTTCTTTTTACGTTAGCTTGCGCACATGTGCAAAGAACATTTTGGAAGAGTAGCACACTTGGAGGTGTGCCTCTCCCACCCAATGCACTGCTCCCTTGAGCAGGCGTGGCGGTCCTGCACCAATGAGTGCAGGAGCTCAGTATGACAGCGGTGTTCCTCTGCTTCAAAGGAAAGCACCGCTGCCATACTGAGCACCGCCCCTCACGCCACGTGTTGCTCCCCCAGCGCTGCACGCCGCCCAAAGCGATAGCACGCTGAGAGCCCACCCTAGCGTGGCAAATGCTGTTTGCCGGATGGGGTGTCCAATCCCCGTTGGCTCCACAGCCCCCAAGCCATCCTGCCGCCACGCTGAGGCCACCCAGCGTGGCAAATGCTGTTGCCGATGGGGTGTCCAATCCCCGTTGCCCACGGCCCCAAGCCATCCTACGCCCGCTGAGGCCCACCCAGCGTGGCAAGCCATTTTAGTTTGCCGACGGGGCCCAATCCCCATCGCCCTCGGCCCCCAGTCATCTTCTACCACGCTGGAGAGCCCACCCCAGCGTGGCAAATGTCCCCACATCGTCTTTTTTTATTTTTTAACCTGTAAAACAAAAATGGTCCGCGCGGCGTCTCCAGAGCCCCCTCCCACAACCCGTACCACCCACGTGCACCCAGCCTCCCCCCCTCACCCCATACTTACCTCGGACTCCGCGCATGATCTTCGTGGACCGGGAACACGTCTGCACTCTTCAAAGCTGACCGCGAACTGAGGAAATGCCGGTAAGCTCTATAATGGGCTACATAGTGGAGTTTCAACTTTATTGCACATCTCAGTCAATTTTTGCCAAATTTTCAACATGGGGTTTTGGGACCCTTCTCATGAATGATGTCACTGTCATGGCGTTATTCAGGCCCGAAGGGTGATTTCGCAGGCACTGCACAGTCACGCGCAAAATCACCCACGGCCTCGAATAACGCCATGACAGTGACATCATTCATGAGAAGGAGTCCCAAAACCCATGTTGGAAAATTTGGTGCAAAAAAATTCCAAAATGACTGATTTAAGGGATGCTGGCGCAGTTCCTACGCAGGCTCGTAAGTTTGCACCAATTTTCAATATTTGCACTCCAGATTTTCAACATTGCCATTTTACCACCTCCTCATCATGAGCAGTACAGCTGTCATTTTCACATCCTGCCCAAAATGTGTTTCTGCCCATGTAGCACAATGGCGCAGTCAGTGTCGCGAACTCAATATATAGGACACATTAAGAAAATCACAGTGACACTGATCATGAGCAGAGGTCTTAAAATGGCTGTGTTGAAAATTTGGTGAAAAATTCTAAAATGACTGTTTTATGACTTCATGCCATAGTTCCCACGCATCGCCTCGTAAGTTTGCAAACTTTCAATATTTTCACCCAGATTTTCAACATTGCCATTTTACCACACCTCCTTATGAGCAGTACAGCTGTCATTTTTCATATCCTGCCCAAAACTTCTTTCCGCCCATGTAGTGCACAATGGTGCAGTCGGTGTGCGAAATCAATGTATGGGACACAGTAAGAAAATCACAGTGACACTGTTCATTAGCAGAGGTTTTAAAATGGCAATGTTGAAAATTTGATGAAAAAAATCCTACAAATGACTGTTTTACGAGCGTGTGTTGCACAGTTCCCACGCACGCTCATAGGTTTGCGAATTTTCAATATTTCCACTCCAGATTTTCAACATTGCCATTTTACCACACTTCCTTATGAGCAGTACAGCTGTCATTTTTCACATCCTGCCCAAAATGTGTTTCCGCCTATGTAGCGCACAATGGGGGTAACAACAAGGTCATGCTGACAATTTATTGTGCAAATACCAGCAATCGCACAGGGCATTAGGGTAAAGCACCATACATGCCAAACACCACTGCAAATACCTGCATGCGAACGTTCTGCATTGACAAATGCTTGTTTATATCTGCTGTTAAACAGGATCTAATTCTACACAGAGCCCCTAGTCTTCTACCTATATTCTTTGATAAGTTATCAATATGATCATCCCACTTCCAAAAACTATCCAGCCACCTCCCCAGATATTTGTAAGACTGCACCTGTTGAATCGGGGAGCCCCCCCCCCAGGATAACCACTCCTAAGGACCCCACCCTCTGTGTTTCGTTTGATCTGGAGAATAACATTAGTTGTGGTTTTTTTTTTGCATTAAGTATCAATTTACTTTTCCTAAAGAAAACCTGCAATTCGTTCAATGCATTTTGTAATTTATCCTGTATTATGATTATAGTGTCACCAGGTGTATAAGTGATAGTATCATCTGCGTAAAGATGGAAATTAACAGATGGATCAGAGAAAGTTATATCATTTATGTAAATATTAAAGAGAAGTGGTCCCAGGATGGAACCCTGGGGGAACCCCAAGATAACAGGTAACGGACCCGAAAACAAATTCCTAATTGAGACCACCTGTGTTCTACCAGACAAGTATGAGGTCAACCATTTCAAAGCCCCACCTGTAATACCCATTGGTCCAGAGCACCAGTTAGCTTCAGATGTGACCTTGCAATCCAGAGCAACCTGTTGTGTGTTTTCTGCTCCGTGCAGTGACTGTTTCTTGTTCAAATTACCTGTTCGTTAAGTGGGATACCCTTGTTCCTGCAGTTCTGGTGTTTGCCTCATTTTGTTTGGATGAACTGCTGCTGCTAACAAGATGTTGCCTTCATAGCTCAGCTCCTAAAGTGTGTTTCAGAGTGTCATCCAAGGGGTCAGGCCCTAGAGGACCGTCAAGGAAGATGATAGAGACCTGCTTGGTGAAGATTACCTCCAAAGCCCTCGGTGATGAAGAAGGCAAAACCAAGCAGGGGAAGATCAGTGCTTAATCTCTCCAGTCAACCAGCTCTGCACCCTGAAGAATGGAGCACCCTGGTTTCATCAGGTCTGGTAAGCCAGGCCGACAAGGTATGTGGACTCTTTCTACTGTATAGCGCCCCTCCCCCCATCATACCCCTAGATGTGTGAGGCCACAATGTGGGGGCTCATCCAGGATGTGATTTTTGGGGTGCCCTGGTCTTTGAAGATGCTAAAGTAGGGTGCTGGGCATGCTGTGGAAGTCCCCTGTTAGCTAGAGTATAAATTGCACAATCAAGATGTCGCATGGGATTGGGACATTTCGCATCTTTTCCTGTGGCACTGCATTTGCAATTGCTTTGGTTGGTGGTCTGGACGGGAGCAAGCGCGAACTTTGTGGAAGCAGAGATTGTACTGTGGGATGCACCCCCTTTGTTACCTAGGGCACAGGTTGGGTGCGTGATCTGCCTGATGGTCATTTAGAGACCCACGGACTTCGACTGTAAAGCAGCTCTTGGAGAGACTCATAAACTGTTTATTATGGAACAATGGGTTTTGGGGGGAAATTGTACCCTAACTGGGAAAAAGAAATGAAAATGGTGTGCACGGTTTAGGATTGTTTCACTATTTTAAGGGAGGTGCTTGAGTGGGAAAATAGAAAATGGACTGTTTATAGTGTGATAATGTTTCGGGCCAGCTAAATTACTTTCATTACCTGTACAGAATTTGTGCTAGGTAACTGGGAGCAAGAAAATGTGTTAGTGATGTTCTTTCAGTGTAATTTCATAACAAATGTTTGAAGTTGTGAATCTGCTGTGTCTGTTTTTATTTTAATCTCCAGGCAGTCCAATGCAGGCAGTTAGCAGCTTTAGTAGGGTTACGTGGTAAGTTTGTGGTAGAGTATGGGAAACTGGGATGCCGCTGGCTTGGGCTAAAAGCAATCCATCTAGTAGGTTCTAACAGTGGGTGGCCAGGAAGGGACTAGTTACTAGGCTTGGGACACCATCATTCAGGCTGAAATCAGGAGGTTAGTAGGTCTGGCAGTGGGTGACCCAGTATGAAGAGTGATTGAGGTGGTTTAGAGAGCTGGGTTAGTATTAATTTAGGTAGTGTTAGTTTAGGTTTCATGGAAAAGGTGTGTAAATAGTTTAATGAGGGTTGTGGCTCGCTGGGATGGTGAGCAGTTAACTGGGGGAAAGTGTAAGCCCCCCAAATGGGACTTACCATTAGGAGCTGCCACTCTTGCTTCGTGTGGTGTATCTTGCATTGACAGTTTTGGTGGGACCCGTACCTTGCTGTACCGGGTGTTGTTTTGTGGTTGTGTCTGCTGATCATGTGTTTGGTCTGTGGCAGGCTGGCCAAGCGCTGCTTTTTTTCCTCTGGGTGCAATAACGGTCCTGGGTTCGGTTTTTCGGGATCAGCTGGGCCTGGGACTGCAGAGAGAGAGAGAGAGAGAGAGAGAGAGACAGGGAAAAGAGAAAAAAGTGTACATAGTTTTATGGCAGCCCATGCTTCTTACATGCACGGCCACCGTGGGAGAAGTTACAGGGGCGGTTGGTTCAGTTTGTGGGGAGGTAGTTCCGGCACTGTCTGGTGCCTTGTGGGCACACTGTAAATACCATATATACTCACATATAAGCTGGATTTTTGGGACACAATTTCAGTGCTCGAAATGCAGTTCTGAGTTATATGCGAGTCATTGACATTGTAGTATAAAATCAACATTCACCTCAGGAGTCAAAAATAGACTTAACACTTAACACATACTTTATAAAAGTACCTAACATCTCTGTAGCTCTAACTGTGGACACACTGCTTAAGTTGTTTTTATCTCTAACTGTTCACACCTAATTGCCCCCTTGTCAGCCCATCAACCACATCTGTTCCTCATCGGTGCCCAAGAAAAGTATCTCACACCTCTGTACCTCTAACTAGCTCTAACTGCAGCCGCACTGCTTCATTTGTTTTTAGCAATAGATTAGTGTCACATTATTTCATTATTTCCTTCAGATTTCATTCTCATTTCATCAGTTTCATGCAAGTTTCTTTGGACTTCACGGCATCATTATTTATTTGCTGATTTGAACACCCAAAGTTACATTACTGACTTATACGCTGGTCAATGACAAGATGGTCCACTCACATGCTTAAATAATACCCCCCTCCCGACTTATACATGGACAGACTTACACGCGGGTATATACTGTAGTTATTTTAGGGACTACAGGTCCCATAAGTCCTTGGGGTATACAGAATTTTGGCGCCCAGAAAATTGATCCAGATTGAACCCTGAGTTTTGTTGCGTGTTTCTTGGTGCCCATAGGGAGAGAATAAAAGTGGGGGCAGCACAGGAAATGAGAGTGATCAAGGAGGAGAGACAGAAGTTTGAATGGGGGTGAGTGCCTGCTCGGCCATTTAGGCTGCGGCTTGTGATTTTTTTGTCTTGGCAGTCCAGTGCTTGGGAGAACAGCTGACGTGGTGGCAGCTGCTTAGTTTGGAGCCCCATGTTTGGGGCTGGTCAGGGGATCTGTTTCCACCTGAAAATGGAAAACCTTTGCAGCCTAGAGGAAGAGGAGGAATGGCTGAGGGCATGCAGTATGGGGATGGGCTATATAACTACTAGCCCGGAGGACCCTGCTGAGTGGAACTCCCTAAAAAGACTGATTGCCATGGAGAGAGTAAATGGAAAAGTGCTGACTGCCTTTAGGCACCAGAGGAGGACAGAGGGATAAAGAGAATGGCGTCTGAGAGGTGAGGGGATCCAGGGGTCTGGGCAAAGTCCCTGGTCCAAGAGACTGTTTGCTATCATTCCAATTATGGAGAGACTGTGAATAGGGGTGCCAGTGGGTTCTGGGGGGGGGGTTCATGGACAGCCCCCTGGTTCTACATGGCCCCAGCTAGAGACTGTTCAGTTTCTGTGTTTGAGAAGGAACTGGTGTTGTTTGCTGTTAAAGGCCTGATTCAGCAACAAATTCTGCTGCCTGTAGTTGGACTGTGGCTGCCTAGCCTGTAAGGTAGCTGCCTGAAATGTAACTTTTGATATGACCTTCACAGCCCAGAGCACCAATTAGCTTCGGATGTGACCTCACGGTCCAGAGCAACCTGTTGCGCGTTTTCTGCTCCATGGAGAGACTGTTTCTTATTCAAATTACCTGTTCATTAAATGGGATACCCTCATTCTTGCAGTTCTGGTGTTTGCCTCATTTTGTTTGGAGGAACTGTTTCCTGCTAACAAGATGCTGCCTCTATAGCCCAGCTCTTAATGTGTGTGTGTTCCAGAGTGGCATCCAAGGGGTCAGGCCCCAGAGGACCCTCAAGAAAGATAGTAGAGACCTGCCTGGTGAAGACTACCTCCAAACGCCTAGGTGGTGAAGATGGCAAGGCCCAGCAGATGAAGATCAGCACCTCATCTCTCCAATCAATCAGTTCTGCACCCTGAAGAATAGGGCACCTTGGTTTCATCAGGTCTGGTATGCCAGGCCGACAAGGTATGAGGACTGTTTCTGCTGTATAGCTCCCCCTCCCTTGGACTTTCACCATCATACCCCTATGCACTTGAAGGTGGGGCTTAAAACATGGGGGCTCATCCGGGATGTGGTTTTGGGGTGCCCCGGTCTTTGCAGATGCTGAAGTGGAGTGCTGGGCATGCTGTGGAAGTCTCCTATTAGCTGGAGTAAAAATTGTGCAGTCAAAATGGTGCATGTGGGCAGGCCCGGTGGCACTGAAGATTAAGGAGCTGGATGTCACACTTTGCACCCCGCCAGCGACCTGGGTTCAGGAACAAGCCAGGGCCACCGGGGGTTGGCAGGGGAGGGGAGGGAAGGGATCAAGCATCTGGAGGACAGCTCTCCATTTCCTGGAAGGGCTCCGGAGGTTGCGCTGCTCTGTAGCAGCACAAGCAGATGGCGCACACTTCAGCAGGGGAGGAGCTTGGTGGGTGGTGGTATGTAGTACCCAGCTGCCATTGCATGTCCAAGCTCCTCGGGGGCCCAAAAAAAGCAGGTAAAATCCCCTTTCCTTGGGGACAGGTGAAGGCATCGCCTCCCAGTCCACACTCCCAATGCTTGGTGCTCTTCTCTCCATCCCCCCAACATTCTGCCCCAGCACTCTATTTTACAAGATAGAGCGCCCTGGGAGGATAGGGTGGCCCTTCCCCATGGGGGTTCAGATCTGGGGGATAAGCCGGGTCGGAGTGAGGAGCAAGGACACAGTGACACAGTGAGAGGTAGAGACAATGGCTGGTAGGTAGCTGGAGAGAGTTCCCCTTGGGAAGGTGCAGAAACAAAAAAAAAAGATGGCATGTGGGATTGGAACATTTCACACCTTTTCCTGTGGGACTGCATTTGCAGTTGCTTCAGCTGGCAGCCGGGACTGGAGCAAGCACAGAATTTGTAGGAGCAGAGACTGTATAGTGGGATGCACCCCCTGTGCTACCTAGGGCACAGGTTATCTTGGGTGGATGATCTGCCCAATGGTCATTTAGAGCTCCATGGACATGGACTGTAAAGCAGCCCATGGAGAGACTTATAAACTATTATGGGACAATAGACTTTTGGGGGAAGTGGTACCCTAACTGGGAAAAGAAAAAAAAAAGATGTAACTGTTTAAGCAATGTTGCTATAGTGAATATACTAACTTTGCCACTGTTGCATTTTCTGTGCCATATTATGGATGAGTTGCACACAGTTTAAGATTGTTTCACTGTTTTAAGGGGATGCTTGATTGGGGAAATAGAAAAATGGACTGTTTATAGTATGATAATGTTTGGGGTCAGTTAAATTACTTTCATTAGCTGTACTGAATTTGTATTGGGTATCTGGGTGTGAGAAAATGTTTAGTGATGTTCTTTCAATCTAATTTCATAATTAATTTTTGAAGTTGTGCATCTGCTATGTCTGGTCTTTTTTGAATCTCCAGGCAGTCCAGTGCAGGCAGTTAGCAGCTTTAATAGGGTTACGTGGCAAGTTTGTTGTAGAGTATGTGAACCTGGAACGCTGCTGGCTTGGGCTAAAAGCAATCCATCTAGTAGATTCTAGCAGCGGGTGGCCAGATAAGGACTAGTTACTAGATGGAGGACACCATTGTTCAGGCTGAAATCAGGGGTTAGTAGGTCTGGTGGTGGCTGGCCCAGTATGAAGAGTGATCCTGGGTGGTTTAGAGAGCTGGGTTAGCACTAATTTTGGTAGAGTTAGTTTAGGTTTCATGGAAAAAGTGTATAAATAGTTTTATGAGGGTGGTGGCTCACTGGGACAGCTAGCAGTTAACTGGTAGAGAGTGTAAGCCCCCCTAAATGGGGCTTACCATTAGCAGCTGTGACTCTCACTCCATGCAGCACATCTTGTGTTGGCAGCTTTAGTGGGACTCACACCTTGCTGCCCCGAGTGTTGCTTTGCTGATCCACACTCAGTCTGTGGTGTGCTGGCTGAGCACTACGTTTTTACCTTTGGGCGCAGTGTGGTCCTGGTGCTTCTTGCATGCGCAGTCGTTGTGGGGGAAGTTATAGGAGTGGCTGCTTTGGTTGGTGGGGATGCAGTTTCGGCACTGTCTGGTGCTTTGTGGGCACACTGTAAATAGTTATTTTAGGGACTACAGGAGCCCCATGTTTGGGGCTGGTCAGGGGATCTGTTTCCACCTGAAGATGGAGAACCTTTGCGACCTAGAGAAAGGGGAGGAATGGCTGGAGACATGCAGTATGGGGGTGGGCTATATGACTAGTCACACAGAGGACCCTGCTGAGTGGAACCCCCTAAGAGGACTGGTCATCATGCAGAGAGTAAAGAGAGACATGCTGACTGCCTTTAGGCACCAGAGGGGGACAGAGGGATACAGAGAATGGCACCTGAGAGGTGAGGGGATCCAGGGGTCCGGGCAAAGCACCTGGTCCCGGAGACTTTGCTATTGTACCAGTTATTGAGAGACTGTCAATAGGGGTGCCACTGGGTCCGTGGACAGCCCCCAGGTTCCACATGGTGCCAGCTAGAGACTGTTTAGTTTCTGTGTCTCAGGAGGAACTGGTGCTGTTTGCTGATAAAGGCCTGATTCAGCCACAAATTCTGCTGCCTGTGCTTGGACTGTGGCTGCCTAGTCTGTAAGGTAGCTGCCTGGAATGTAGCTTTTGATGAGACCTTCATGGTCCAGTGCACCAATTAGCTTTGGATGTGACCTCCGGTCCAGAGCAACCTGTTGTTTGTTTTCTGCTCCACGGAGTGACTGTTTCCTGTTCCACTTACCTGTTCATTAAATGGAATCCCCTCATTCCTACAGTTCTGGTGTTTGCCTTGTTTTGTTTGGAGGAACTGTTTGCTGCTAACAAGATGTTGCCTTTATAGTCCAGCTCCTAATGTGTGTTCCAGAGTGGCATCCAAGGGATCAGACATCAGAGGATTCTCAAGGAAGATGACAGAGACCTGCCTGGTGAAGACTACCTCCAAAGGACTTGGTGGCATAGATGGTGAGGCCAGACAGGTGAAGATCAGTGCCTCATCCCTTCAGTCTACCAGTTCTACATCCTGAAGAATGAGGCACTCCGGTTTCATAAGGTCTGGTAAACCAGGCTGACCAGGCATGTGGACTCTTTCTGCTGTACAGCACCTCCCTCCCTTGGACTTTCGCCATCTTAACCCTAGATGTTGGGGGGAGGAGGGCTTACATAAAATTCACCTAGAAAATGCTCCATATGAAGGAGGTCTAAGATCTGCATGCCGCAGTCGAAATCCCGAGACAAAACTTGATTTGGTCGATCTCAGAAGCCTTTTTGTGGCCAATGGTCTTACAGCAGATCAGGCAACCAAAACAGGGGTTTCAATAACAAGCAACCCTAATTCCCTTCCCATAACCAACACATCAGCTGTGGTGGAGGCAGTAGCAACTGTGATTCTAGTAACTCGTGAAAAACATTTTCACAATGAGACAGTCAGGGGCCCATCCCCAAATCGGAGGCAGACATTCAAACTTTTTCATGGAATGGATCCATTCAACAATGGACAGATGCAGCGCAGACATTGTGAGCAATGGGTACATCATCGAGTTTGACTCAAAGCCTCCCCTTCCTTGTGTCATTCCATCACCACTGTCTCCCAACCCCACCAAGCATCTTATAATACAGACAGTGACATACCTGCTGCAGAAGGAGGCCATAGAACCAGTACATCTTCCAGAATTCAACAGAAGTGTATACTCAAGCCAGTATTGGACCTAAAAATCCTGAAACTGTTTGTCCACTTCAGGTTATTCAAGATGTAGACTCTGTCATCCATCATCAGGGAATTTCACAAAGGAGACTTCTTGGCTTCCCTTAACTTGCAGGATGCTTACTTGTACCTCACCATCTGGCAGTCTCACAGGCAGTATCTGATATTCAAAGTCCAGGACCGTCACTTCCAATTCAGGTCACTTCCATTTAGTCTTTTGTCAGCCCCAAGACTCTTTTCAATGGTCCTAGTGGCCATGATTGCTCTTGTCAGAAGTCAAGGGATTCATCTGTTCCCCCGTTTAGACAACATCCTGATTCAAGCCCCTTACCTTGGTTATGCAGTGCCTAACAGCCCACAGTTTTGGCATTAACTATCAAAAGAGTTCCCTGACACCAGCTCCATCACTGAACCTTCTGGGATTGACTTTCGAACTTGCCAAGGTAAGGTCTTCCCAACCATAACAAAATTTATGGGCTTACAAACACTGGTTCAAAAGTTTCAGTGCACCACTCAACTACCAGCCCACTTGTTTATGCAGCTAATAGGGACTGTGGTTTCACTAACAGACACAGTACCATGGGCCACAATTCACATATGACTGACCTAAGCAACTCTTCTTAAACAATGGTCCCCCCACATGGACAGCAAGAACCACAAAGTGAAAATATTGCAACGTATGAAGGACAGTCTTAATTAGTGGACAGTGAAGTTGAACATAATGATGGGCAGTGCAGTGGTCCATACACAGCAAGTGCAAATCACCACAAACGCCATTCTCAGGGGATGGAGTGCCCACCAGAACTGAGTCACGACCCAAGGCACAGTAACTTAAACTTTGACGGCAGATAAGGACCATTTGGCCCACCCAGTCTGCCCATTTCCCTATTTATTGGATAAGATGCCGATCCTAGTTAACCAACAGTCTACTTCCTCCTACCCCCATCTAGAATTGCTTTATGTCTGTCCCATTCATTCTTGAATTCCCCCACTGTTTTTGACCCCACAACCTCCTCAGGAAGGCTGTTCATGCATCCACCACCCTCTCCGTGAAACAATACTTTCTCACATTGCCCCTGAGCCATCCCCCCCTCTATCTTCAAATTGTGCCCCCTTGTTCTTGCACATCTCTTTTTCTGAAAGATGCTACCCTCTTGGACTTTGTTGATTCCCTTGAGATACTTAAATGTTTCTATCATGTCCCCCCCTCTCCCTTTCCTCGAGGGTATACATATTAAGCTCCTTTAGTCTCTCTTCATATGGCTTATGGCGCAGGCCCTGAACCATTTTAGTTACCCTCCTCTGAACTGCCTCCATCCTGTCTATGTCCTTGTGGAGATGGGGTCTCCAGAACTGCATGCAGTATTCCAGTTGGGGTCTCACCAACTGTCTGTACAGAGGGATAACAACTTCCTTTTTTTTCTACTGGTGATGCCCCTCCCTATGCATCCCACTATCCCACCAGCCCTCTTTACTGCCTTCTCACATTACTTGCCTACCTTTAGGTCATCTGATATGACTACCCCCAGGTAACTTTCCATTTTTGTTGTTGTTAGTACCTCCCCCACATTGTGTACTCTTCCCCTGGGTCTTTGTTTCCCAGGTGCATTACCTTGCACTTCTTTGCCTTTAATTATGCTGCCATACTTTTGACCATTCCTCCAACCTTGCCAAGTCCCTTCTCATCCATTCCATCCGCCCCTTGTGTATCAACACTATTGTAGATCTTTGTGTTGTCTGCAAAGAGGCATATTTTCCCTTCCAGTTCCTCTGCAATGTCACCTATAAAGACATTAAAGAGGACCGGTCCCAGTACTGAACCCTGCGGTACCCCACTAATAACCCCACTTTCTTTGGACTGGACTCCATTTACTATTATCCTTTGCATCCTGTTGTCCAGCCAATGTTTTAACCAGGCTACAACCCTGGGACCCACTCCCCGGTTGGCTAACTTGTTTATTAATCTTTTGTGTGGGACTGTGTCAAATGCCTTGCTAAAGTCTAGGTAGGTCATGTCCACAGCCCCTCCCTGGTCTACTACTTTGGTGATCCAGTCAAAGAAATCAATTAAATTAGTCTGACATGACCTTCCCACTATGAATCCATGCTGCCTCGGGTCCTGTGCCCCACTGGCCTCTAGGTACTCAACAATTATTTCCTTCAGAAGTGATTCCATAATTTTCCCTACAACTGAGGTCAAACTAACAGGTCTGTAGTTTCCTGCCTCTGTCTTGCTCCCACTTTTGTGAAGGGAAATCACATCCACCCTCCTCCAGTCCTCAGGTACCACACCATCCTCCCATGATTTGTTAAAAAGGGTAGTCAGTGGTGTCACTAGTTCTCCCCTTAGTTCTTTTAGAATTCTGAGGTGAATCCCATCAGGCCCCATTGCTTTGTCCACCTTGAGTTTTAGGAGTTATTTCAGGACCCTTTCTTCTGTGAATGGACTGGTATCAACCCCCATCGAGAGTGCTTCTATGGTTAAGTTTGGGGTTACCTCCCCTCCTCTTCTTTTCTGAATACTGAGCAGAAGTATTTGTTCAGTATCCTGCTTTTCACTGTCACCCTCTGCCCACCCCCCCCTTTAGTAAGCCTCATTATCCCTCCTTTGGTCTTTCTTCGCTCCCTAATGTACCTATAAAAGGTTTTATCCCCCTTCTTAATTGAGTTGGCTATCTTTTCCTTGGTTTGGGCCTTTGCTATTCTGACTGCCTTCCCCGCTTCCTTCTGCTTTAACTGGTATAGTTCTCTGTCCTGCTCCTTCTATGTTTCCCTATACTTTCTGAATGCTACCTTTTTCTCCCTAACCTTCTCTGCCACCTCTTTTCAGAACCATAGTGTTGTTTCCTTCATTTTATTTTGCTGATTTACTTCACACAAAGGCTTGTTGCCTCTGTGATGGCTGCTTTGAATTTTCCCCATTGTTCCTCCACCTTTCCTTCTTGCCCCTTTGCTAGTGCTTTTCTGAGGCACTCTCCCATTTTCCCAAAGTCAGCCCTCCAAAAGTCCAATACCCTCACTTTTGTATGCCTTGACCCTAGGCTGTGTTTATCGTTAACTACACTGTTTGGTGATCACTTGTTCCCAGATGGCTACCAACTTCTAAATCCAAGATCCTGTCTCCGTCCTCATTTGAGAGTACCAGGTCTAAGACTGCTCCCTCCTAAGTGGGTTCCAACACTAGCTGTCTGAGGCATGTTACCTGTAGGGCATCGAGAATAACCCTGCTCTTGGCTGCAGCAAAGGTGCTCCAGTTAACATGTGGCATATTCAGGTCCCCCATCAACAATATCTCCCCTTTTTCTGTCATTCTAAGGATGCCTTCTATCATTTCCTTGTCCATTGCTTCCCCCTGAGATGGGGGTCTGTATACAACCCCCGTGCTGATTGTGGTGTCATTTCCTGCCTCCAGGGTTACCCACAGTGTCTCCTCTTCTCCCTGTTTACCCTTTAGTTCCATGGCTTTGATCCCTTCCTTTATGTAGTGAGCTACTCCTCCTCCTCTTTTGCCCTCCCTGTCCCTCCTGTAGATTGTGTACTGTGGTACATTAACATCCCAGTCATTGTTCTCTGTGTAACATGTTTCTGTGGCTACCACGTCATCCAGGCATCCCTCTTCCATCAAGGCCATCAGTTCAGGGAGCTTGTTACCCGGACTACGGGCATTGGTACTCATCACGTGCCATTTTTTGATGGACTTACCCCTTTTAGCCGCATCTCTGTCCTTACTGCCTTTGCCTTTTTCTCCAGTTACCCCAGTCCTGCTCCCTGTTGTCTTCTCTACCACAGTGTATACCTCGCTAACTACCCTGTTTTGTGGGGGGAGGCTGGGATTTCCCAGCTGCTTTTCAGTGCCTCCCACCTTGACTAGTTTAAATGCTTGCCAGTCAAGCATTTAAACCTATCACCCAGGATCCTGGTTCCTCTCTCAGACAGATGCAGACCATCGCATCAGAATAGGCCTGCATCCCTCTAGGTGGAACTCAGTCCCAAATGAAGCCAAAGCCCTGTGCTCTGCATCAGTTTTTCAACCATTCATTGAATCCCATGGTGCAGAGTACCCTAGCCTTACCCATGCCATAGACAGGCAGCACGTCCAAGAAGGTTACCATGTGTTCTACTTGTCTAAGTCCCCTTCCCAACTCTACAAACTCCTCCTGCACTGGTCTGATCCCATTCCCATTCATTTGTCCCTAGTAGGACAGTGACACCCAGCTCCCTCTCCTGTGCCTCTGCCCCTACGATCCTGAAGATTCACATCCTGACCCTCCCAGCCATGGTGCTGGACAGGCATCTTACCTCCCTCTCCCCTTTACCCCCAGTTCTACCCTCCTAATGACTGAGTCCCCCACCAGGAGTTGTTTCCTTCCCCTGTGGGGTCTTGGGCCACTCTCCTCTGGGTCTTCTTTGTGGAGGTTCACAGCAGTCTCCTTGGTCTCCACTGCAGGCACCTCCATAGAGGAACCACTCTCCACCAGAACGGTGTATGAATTGTGGAGAGGTACAACTGGAGGGATGCGCCTCTGTACCACTACCCTCACCCTCTCTGAGCTCACCTTGGTCCAACCATTCCTCTTTCTTGCCAACCTCGGAGGCAGCAGCCCTGGTGGTCCCTGGGAGGGGGAGGAGGTGTCAAGAATCCTAGCCAGGTCTGCCTGGAGATGGGAAACCTTCTCCCTCAGACCAGAGAGGTACCTGCAAATAAGACAGCATCACAGCCTCCAGAACATCTGCAGGAAGACTGCCGCCCCACAGCAACTGCACTGCACCCATCATGTCTTATTTGTTGGCTCCTCTCCTGTTGTTTTGAATGCTTACTCTCTCTCCTCTCCTCTCTCTATTTACTTATTTTTCCACCTACTTTCCTACTGCCTATGTGCCCTTACAGCTCTCACCCTTCCAGTTCTGGGACAGGAACTTCCTGTATTCTTCAGTAGTCTCCTTCTTCCTTGCTCAGAGTCAGACCTCCAGCAGCTAGGGGGAGGGACAGCTACTTTCATCCTTCAAGGCTGGCAAAACTTATGTGTCTTACTGAGCCTTTCCTTACTACTCCCAAACAGGAAGCTCCTGTTGTCAGTGAAATCCAGTGCCTACTGTATAAAAGTGGAACTGGCTAAGGGTGGGAGGGAAGGAGGGCAATTAGTAAGTAAAGTTCTAGCTCTTTAGTCAGCTGCTCCTTCCTCTGAAAGTAAGATTGCTGTCTGCCAAAAGCTAGCAGCAGGGAACTCTAATTGGAGATACCTGGTTTTCTGCTGCCTAAGCCACACCCCAATTAACTGCTCTCCTCCTGACTTAGAAAACTGAGAAGCTGATACAGTCTCTTCCCCCCAACACAGAAAAACACACTGACTCACCTCTTTTTTTACTGTAATTGAGACCCACACTGCTAATAAAGTATATGTTTGCTTAATCCCAACAGGTTCTGACTCTTGCTGAGTTAGAAGTGTTCTATTAGTAAGTAACGTTCTAGCTCTTTAGTCAGCTGCTCCTTGCTCTGAAAGCAAGATTGCTGTCTGCCAAAAGCTAGCAGCAGAGAACTCTAATTGGAGACACCTGGTTTTCTGCTGCCTAAGCCACACCTCCAATTAACTGCTCTCCTCCTGACTTAGCAAACTGAGAAGTTGATACAGTCCCCTTCCCCAACATAGAAAAACACACTGAAACACCTCTTTTTTACCCTAATTGAGACCTCACACTTCTAATAAAGTATATGCTTAATCCCAACAGGCTCTGACTCTTGCTGAGTTAGAAGTGTTCTATTAGTAAGTAAAGTTATATCTCTTTAGTCAGCTTACATAGAAACACAGAAGTTGTTGGCAGATAAGGACTGCAAGGCCCATCCAGTCTTCCCAGCTGCTCCTTGCTCTCAAAGCAAGACTGCTGTCTGCCAAAGGCTAGCAGCAGGGAACTCTAATTGGAGACACCTGGTGTTCTGCTGCCTAAGCCACACCACCAATTAACTGATCTCCTGACTTAGCAAACTGAGAAGCTGATACAGTCCCCTTCCCCAAACAGAAAAAACACACTGACTCACCTCTTTTTTTACCCTAATTGAGACCCCACACTTGTAATAAAGTATCTGTTTGTTTAATTCCAACAGGCACTGACGCCTGCTGAGTTAGAAGTGTTCTATTAGTAAGTTATGTTCTAGCTCTTTAGTCAGCTGCTTCTTGCTCTGAAAGCAAGACTGCTGTCTGACAAAAGCTAGCAGCTGGGAACTCTAATTGGAGACACCTGGTTTTCTGCTGCCTAAGCCACAACCCCAATTAACTGCTGTCCTCCTGATGCAGCAAACTGAGAAGCTGATACAGTCCCCTTTCCCAACACAGAAAACACACTGACTCACCTCTTTTTTTACCCTGATTGAGATCCGACACATCTAATAAAGTATCCATTTGCTTAATCCCAACAGACTCTGACTCTTGCTGAGTTAGAAGTGTTCTATTAGTAAGTAAAGTTCTAGCTCTTTAGTCAGCTGCTCCTTACTCTGAAAGCAAGATTGCTGTCTGTCAAAAGCTAGCAGCAAGAAACTCTAATCGGAGATACCTAGTTTTCTGCTGCCTAAGCCACATCCCCAATTAACTACTATCCTCCTGATTTAGCAAACTGAGAAGCTGATACAGTCCCCTTCCCCAACACAGAAAGGCACACTGACTTACCTCTTTGTTTTACCCTAATTGAGACCCCACACTTCTAATAAAGTATCTGTTTGCTTAATCCCAACAGGCTTTGACTCTTGCTGAGTTAGAAGTGTTCTATTAATAAGTAAAATTCTAGCTCTTTAGTCAGCTGCTCCTTCCTCTGAAAGCAAGATTGCTGTCTGCCAAAAGCTAGCATCAGGGAACTCTAATTAGAGACACCAGGTAGATCATTACTGGAGTCCTGCCTCAGCATCACTATGCTGGAAATGCGAGTAGTATGCCTAGTGCTACAGAGGTTCAAAGATGCCATTCATCACCAAGATGTCTGGACCTCACAAACAGCAGGACTACAGTGGGTGTACATCAACTGCAATGGCGGAGCAAGAAGCAACCGAGTGCTGAACGAACTCTGCAATTACTACACTGGTCCAAAAAATTACCTCTCAGTTCTCTTCACTGTTTATTTCCAGGGTCATCATGGCAGATTAGCTCAACTGCAGAAACATTTTACTGGGAGAATGGGAGCTGATGGGCAGCACCTTTCAACTGCTTACTCAACGTTTGGTGACCCCCCAGATCAATCTCCTTGACTCCAGCCAAAATCCAGCTGTTCTGTTGACTCACAAGGGATGAACAAGCAAGTGATGTCTTCTCCCTCCTATGGGGCTAAAGGACTTCTATACATTTTTGTTCCCATTCCCATTCTGTCCAGGGTATTACACAAAATAGCACAGGATAAAATGGAGCTGATCTTGGTCTGCCAATTAGGCCCAGTCATCCATGGTTCTCACATCTAATTTATATAGTACAGGATTGACCATTTAAATTTCAAATTAGTTTGGACCTTCTTCACCAGGAGCCAATAGTAAGTAAGTACAAATTTATTGATCAGCAAAGCCATTACAATATACTATTTAAAACATAAAATAAAATGAATAAATATAGATATATGTGAAGATGTAAAACATTCAATTAATTCAAAAATTAATTTCTAATAGATAAAGGGCACTATACAAAATAGCTTGAATGAGAATAACAATTTGGTTCTAAGCCACAACATCACAGGCTTATGAAAAAAATAGCACATCGTTATTAATGTGGTTTCATATCATGTTAGTCCTAGAAATGTGTAGTTAGCAAAAAACTGGCAACAAATATATGAGTATTCATCTCTTGTGCAGTGAAAAGATATTTAATTATCTCCTCAGGAGGGAGACTGAGATTTCCTAGCAACCTACCCAGCCACTTTCTTATACTAGCCTCATAAAGTGGACATAAGAGGATGACATGCTTTAAATTGTCATAGGTTTTAGTCCTGCATTTGCAGTAAGGAGAGACAGTATTTTGTCTTTTTTGTTGGTAAAAGATGTATTCAGCATTATACATCTCTGTTCGGAACCTTGAATAAATACTTCTCGGTTTTGGGCATGTTAATTGGAGTAAGTAAGATTCCAGTCCCCAATTAGTCTTAAACTTTTTGTACCCTCCATGAAGTTTCAATGTTGAAAGATGCAAAAACATAAGGTTGTCATCCAAATCTCTGAGCCTTCTCTTAATTTCAATCTTAATTTCCTCCCATGGTCTAATATATATGGTGTAAAGTAAATGTTCCAAACCAAAGAGCATTAATGTTGTTTTAACTGACTGAATAAATGGGTGCACATAACCAAAAGTGGTCATCTTAATTGCTTACTCCAAACACATTCTGGGATAGCATTGATCTGAAAGTAAAAACGTTTTGAGTAAAAATGTAAGTTGCCTTTCCTTAACTAGGGAATGAAGGGACTGTTGTCCCAGTTCCAATTTTAGTATACAAGTAGGAGTTCCCCGAGGAAGCATTAGGATGTATCTATATAACTTATTGAGAATTGTTTCTAAAGGGCTTATGTTGTTAAGCCCCATACTTCTGTTGTATAAATGATACTCACTCTTATTTTAGAAGAAGAAGAAGAATCAGCATTTATATAGCGCTTTTCATACACAGTATCCCAAAGCACTTTACAAGCAATGCTAGACTGGTAGTGAAGTGACTGAATGTGTGGTGGCGGCCATATCACACATCATCACCCACACACAGCCTGAATAATTGCATGAACCAGTTTATGGGAAGGGGAATGTTGGCCAGGACACCGGGAATGTTCCCTGCTCTTTGTGAGAGTGCCTTGGGTTATTTTACTTCCACCTGGACACCCACCAGGACAACACCGGGATGGGCAGAAGGAACCTCAGTTTAATGTCTCATCTGAAGGACGGCACACCCCAGCAGTACAGCACCCCCCAATACTGCACTCAGATGCCAGCGATTTTTAGGGCAAGTCCAATCCCGATGTGGGACGAGAACCCACGACCTTCTGGTCCAGAGGCGGATGTGCTACCAACTGAGCCACGCTGACACTAGCTGTTAGTTTTTTTTTTAGTTTTAGCATTGATAACTTTTAGAATCCCCTTAATAGAGGATTTAGCCATCTTGCCATTGAAGATCTTGAATGCATTTACAACAGAGAACATTTTATTCTGTATAGACTCCAAATGACTTTTCCAACTTAGGTTGTAATTGAATCTTAGACCTAAGTAGTCATATTGATTCACTACATCAATCATTTTCCCATAGATCTTAAATTTTGGGATATTCCTTGTTTTATTTCTAAAGTTTACTATATTTTGTTTTACTGTGGTTAATTTTCAGCTTCTTTTGTTTGCATAGTGTTTCAAAGAGATTTAATTGCCTTTTAAGGGCTAGGACAGAGGTGGAAAGTAAGACTAGATCATCTGCATAAGCTAGGATATCTATTCTGTATTTGAAAATCTTGGGTGCATGAAAATCGGGAACTATTTGTTGCAGAATGCTATTACAATGAATGTTAAAGAGTGTAGGAGCCAGTATGCAGCCCCGTTTCACCCCAACATTTGTGCGAAATGAATCAGTAATATGCCCATATTAATTGTATTGTATTTTAGGCCACATGTGTTCATGTAACCTAATCAAAATCTCCAGTAGAGTCTTCTTCAAATTTAGATCTTTTAACGTTAACCAAAAAATCTTTCTACTGATGCTGTCAAAGGCAAATGAAAAATCAACAAAGCAGCAGTATAGTCTACTTTTATGAATTTTAGTATATTTCCATATAATGTGCTGTAGAACATAGCAGTGTTGTATAGTAGATCCATGCTGCCTAAAGACATTCTGGGCTTCATTGAGAATTTAATTTTCCTCTAGCCAATCCAAAAGTCTACCAAGTATTATGTTGGAGAATATTTTTTGCAAGACATCGGTCAAGCTGATAAGTCAACACATTTTAGGGTAATTTGGGAATTCCTTATTATATATTGGGAAAATGATACTGCCAGACCAACTCAAGGGGAATTTTAGGTTCTGGACAAAAGCATTCAACATCCTATAGAGAAGTGGAATCCACCAGTCTGGAAATCATTTAAATAAATCACCTATAATTTTATCTGGACCAGGTGCCTCATTTGATGTTATAGAAGTAAGAGTGGAATATATTTCATACTCTGGGATCTTTGGTGGTCTGGGATAGAAAATCCTGTTCCTGGTTTTGTTTAGATAAGGAAGTTCCTCCTCCTCTAATGAATAGTAAAGTTCTGAAAAATAGGAGATCCACTTCTGTGGTGTAATGGAAGATTCAATTTTAGTCTGGTATTTATTAAAACCCTGAGCAACAAGCTTTCAAAAAACCCTATCATCTCTTGTTATAGCTGCTTGTCTCATTTTTTTCCCATGACATGTTAGTGTATTTAATACATTCTTCCTCTAAGACTTTTTTATATGTTTCTCTTTCCTTTTTTAGCAATAAATGATCTGTTTTGGTCTTATTCCATTTCCTTCTGTATTTTCTTAAGAGCTTTCTGAAGTGTTTTTGCGTGTCTGCACTTCTGATTAAACCATGATTTTTCATATGTTTGTGTTATACTATTTACTATTTTAGCATTTGTACACAAGTTTTTCCAGACACTGTTTAGTTTATTCCAGCATTCATAAGGAACCAAATTTTAATTTTTATCTAAAATTTGGCTGTAAATATTATGTATTTCTCCTGAATTTAGAATCTCCCTAAATTGTGCATGATAAGAGGAATTCCATTTAATTCTCCTTTCATTAATAATTTCTATCTTACTATTAATATGTGTCTTTAAAGAAGAACATGAGAAAACATTTGCAATATTCAAAATTAATGGAAGATGTGTTGATTCTGGACGTTCGTAAACCTGTAAATCCACAGCTGTCTTAACAGCTTCCATATTAACCCAGATAAGATCCAGGGTAGAGGAACCAGTAGGCCCAAGATAAGTTAGTTTCCATGGTCTGTCACCATCTATTCTTCCATTCAATATAAAAAAATTTCTTTTAGCTAAACATGCAAACAGTTTTTTTCCCTCTAATATTAGATTTTAAATCCATTGGTTCCCTGTGGGTGGTCTGAGCCACATTAATCGATGTAATATAAGAAACAAGACTGGAGAATTCCAGCTCTGTCAGCTTTGAAGATATCCTAGCATTAAAGTCTCCTATAATAAATACAGGAGTATTTCCTTCTTTCTCCAATATTTTGTCCAGCTGGTCAAGGCACAAATTGTTGTGACACAGATTTTTAGTTTTTGGAGGGAAATAGACATTGCACAAAACTATCTTTTGGGTCCTATCAGTTTTTATCAAAATGAGAAGGTTTTCTTTTTCAATAGCACATTCTAATAATTGCAAATTCAAATCTATTTTAATATACAGTATGTAGATAATCCCCCTTTAAATCTTCAACATTTCCTATCACTGGTGGCTGGGAGAGTATAGCCTGTGTAACCTGGAAGCCTAAGTGTCATCTGATCTGAATGCCAGGTCTACTGAAAAGCTATTATATCAAATTGTGCTAGAAATTCCACCACCTCTTGATCAGCTAATTTAAGATGTAAGCCCTCAATGTTCCAAGAAACAATACTAAGATTTTGGGGTTGTGTCTCGGCATTGAGGGCTGGGGGCTGAGACCCCAGATATCATTCAGTATCTAAGTGTACCAAAGGTTCATAAGCATTTGTTTCAATCAGTGAATTCAGTTCAATTAGAGGAACCTCATCTTCAGGTCTGGGGTGGTTTAAGCCCTCATCTGTAACCTTTGTAACAGTATTGTTTTGTTCCAGATCCTGTGGATGCACAATATTTATTCCAAAATTCTCAAATTTACCTGCCTGTGAAAGTAAAGTATTGGCCATTATGGGGCTTTTAAAAGTGATGTTGATTTGTGTAGAGAAAGGGACATCTCTGTGGATTCTAGTGGTGTCCACTGAGTGTCTTGTGATGTTTATTCCCAAGATTCTTGAGAAAACGAAGAGCTCTTCTCTTATATTCCTATATATGGCTCTTGCTTGGAAGTTACCCAACCAAAAATAGAGATAGTTCTACACGACCACCCTTTGTGCTGACTTTTTTCATGAGAGGAAATAACCTTCAATATAGTAAATATTTATTCTCTCTGTTTCTCAAGTTCTCCACTTTGTTTTTGCATGCGTGGGGAATAAAGGGGGAGTTTGTACTCTGTTTCACTATCTTTCTTACAGTCATTCATACTGGCATATTTTAAAACCATCATGGGAGAAGCAATTTTTGGCCCTCTGATTTTATGGAGAGGACCCTTTATCAATACATTTTTGACAGTGGCTTCTGTTTGATAATATAGTAAAACAGTTTCAGGGTAATCCAAGTTAGGGGGTTTCATGATGTAAATTTCTTGTTCATCTGGTTTAATTTGAAACAAGTGTCCCACCCATTCAGTAAGTTTATTTTGAGTTTCTTTCTCCAACCTTGGGATACCTTTTATTTCTATTAAGTATTTTATCTCCACGGTACCAGGAGCAATGTAAAGATCATCCATGTTATGTATCAGATTTTTAGCTGGGGGGATTGCCAGTAGTCTCAGTCTATCTCACCTCTTCTGTCAAGATATTTGTATTTCCTTATTATTTGACACAGTTATTTCTTTATGACTTTGTATTGTATCTTCCTGGGACCTCCTTTTTATTTCTCTGCCTGAAGGTATCACTATCTGTATTTTGAGCCAATATGGTTTGGTTAATAATCCTTGTTCCTTTCCCTTGTAGATCTATTTGTTTATTTGATTTAGTGTCTTGTCTTTATTTTGATTCTTCTCCTTTAATTTGCCCATCTCAATTACATCTGGGCTTTGAAGGTATCATGCGCAAATTTTGTTTTTATCAAAAGGTTCAGGAAGCTTCACCTGGGTCCCTCTATTTACTTTTTCAAGTGGTAATTTAACCTGGTATAATTCAGCTGAAAAGTCTTCTAACTTCATTAAACCTTTCTAATAATACTCAATTACAATTGACATCTGTTCTCAGATTGCAAAATTCATCTTTCAGGGCTGTTATGTTTTCCAAAATTATTATGTCTGCATAATATATGTTCTTTATTATTTCTAGCATTTGCTTTGAGATTGAGGAGCAAGCTATAAACTCGCCCTCATTCATGAAGTGTTCTTTATTGTATTCTATGGTCCCATCATTGAAACTTTTCTCCTTGCTAGAGGTGAACACATATCTGCTTCAACTATTTTGAGGACCAGTGACATCATTACTGTTAGAAAAGTTGGGGCCCTCAATTAGCTTTCCTTTGTGTTGTATTTAGTTTCTTCAGGCCTTCAATTGTCAAACTGATTTCTTGTATTATTTCTTTGAGGTCCATATTTCCTTCATTATCCTTTTTAAGTGCTGGTGAGGGGAAGGATAATTCAGTCTTCTCCGCTTGCTCCAGTCTCTTTTTTGATATTAGATTACTATTTAGTTCAGAGGTAAGAAGCCTATGTTGAAATGAATGATCAAAATATGGATCTGGAGAAAAAACTGCCTCTGAATAATCTGGACTGTTCTCCTTATTCTCCATTTGGGTGAAGGATTCACAGTCATAGGAGTCACAGGAGATTCCATGTGAAAACACCTGAGCATCTTTTGGGAGATTAGAACTGACATCAGAGGCTGCAACAGGGACAAAAAGATCAACTATGCTTTTATTCTTATGTTCAGAATTTGAATTATGTATTCATTGATAATTTGGGATAGAAAGATATTTTGGATCTTTCTTTAAACCAGCCCAGATGTCAGTTCTTTTAAGCTGTCCATTTTCTTTTGTGATATCTGAGTTGTATATTTGGGAGGGAACATTCTCATGAGATAAAGGCATGTTTGCCTGTTTTTTACTATTTTTCCTTAACTTTTGATTAAAGGTTCTTTTTTCTGTTTGTTTCTCTTGAGGTTCAGGAATGACTATTATTTGTTCTGCCTCTCCCAGAGGGGAGTTTCTTTTCCATTTCTACTATGTGCCATAGTAGTGGCTACAAATACAATAGTTTCAATACAAAGTGCAATAAATAATCAAGAACTTAAAATGAAAAGCCAAGTAAAAGGTTGTACTGAGAATGTACACGTGTACACAAATCCACAAGAAGTGTAGACTAGGCAAGTTTAGGCAAGTTTGCACAAACTTTCAGATGTGCAAACTATGCAAACTGTGCAAAATATGTGCAAAAAAAGAAATCATTTAATAACTAGCAATGAAGGCAGTATGTGTTAAACAAATAAATATCACAGTTCCACTGGGTTCTGTAGATAAAATCTAAAATAATGTATTACTTGGTCCTGAAAAAACTCCAAGGTCCAAGTTCAAGATTTCGGATCGATTTGAGTAAATGAGGAAAATTGATCTAATTAAAGATCTTATACTTTCAATGTGGTTTTAACATATTTTCCTTGTGTCAATGTATAATATGCCATGAAAGTGTTATTTCCAGGTACCGCAGGCAAAAATTTGCCTTTGTATAATTCCAGTTCCGTGTTCTTGATTCAAAATATAGATCAGAATGGTTAAAGTGCAAAAAGTCAAACCAAATAATCAGAAGATCCAGTAAAGCATCTGGAACAACATCCAGCATCCAATGACCTCTCAAATGTCCTGATCCAAGATAGTCCAAAGGATCCAAAAAGTCCTTTCCACCAGCAGCTTGTATGGTCACTAAAACAAGACAGATAAGGACCAGTAAAGTATGTCCAAGCAGCTATACATTAGCACTGAGACATCTAAGCCAATAAATAAACTATTACTAAGGGTCCAGGAGAGTTAAAAACTTAATTCTGAGTAACTTAAAATGATGTACATTCCTAAGTGGTAATTTGTGATATTAAATATTAAAATATTTTAATCAAAATAACCCCTTAAAATCCCTTATTCCTAAAATAAATCAAATATAAAAACATAAGTAATATCCAGAGGATCCACAGATATGAAATACTTACTTTTAGTGTGCAATGCTCTTCATACGAGTTCTGAGATCTGGAGCAGTAGTTCACCTCGGGCGTCTGCCAGGATCACCTGTGAACTATGATAGAAGGCTCAGCTTCATTTACAGCATATGCGATAACGCAAACAAATACTGCTCAAATAACAAGACCTAGAAAGAGATCTAAAAGGTCTTAATCGCTTCGGATAGTTTGGATTCTCAAGTGCGAGCACTTTAGCTGGAAGACGCCGCCATGCCACGCTACCACGACACCTTAGTAGTGAGTTTGTTGAAAGTAAGCATTTATTTTAAGTTGTTTCTCTCAGAAATGGCTAATTGGGGCAGTGAACTCTCTGCTCACAAAAGGACTTTTGTGTAAATAAGAAAAAAGCTACACATCGTCTATGTCAAGAGGCTGTGTGTAGTGGTGAAGCTGAAAAGCTGCACATGCCCAATAGCTTTTTGGACCATTAAATGTAATAAATCAATTAGATGAGCACCAGCCCAAATCAATCACTTTACTTTAATGAGTGCATACAACAGCTTTAAATTTTGATTGAGCTAATAGGCCAGAGAAATTTATTTAAACAAATAGGTTATGACCAGGAATCAGAACAAACAAGTTTATTAAGATAATCAAATGCCTAGGGTAGAAAACACCGATTAATTAGTTCTTAGTCCTTAATTGGAATTCTCACCAACAGACCCCTAAAAATGTGAGTGCGTACTTAAAATAAGGTGTCTATAATTTACTCTAAGGTTCCAGTAGCCAGTTATACCTTTGAATCCTCTATAAACAGTGTCTAATGAATTCTTAACCAACATCAGCCTTTAAGTTCTTAGTTCAGTTCAACCCAGGAATTTGATATTACAACATATATTACCACATACACACAGTCCATACTTAGTTCATACAGACATGGGTATAAAAATAACTGAGAATGTACGGATAAGATATATATGAAAGAATGATAAAAAAAAAGTAAATTTTACTAATCAATAAGATAAAAACAACTCTCAATTGTGAGGTTAGAGATATCAAGGATATAATATTCCTCCAAGGGCAGACCACAGATTAAAGTACTTTTTATAGTCTTTCACAGGTAATTCTGTAAGTTCTAAGTATTCTGTGAATTCTCCTCAGTGGTTTCTGGGTTAGAGACTCTCCGCAGAGCTTTCCTCCCTCTCCTGAGGGGACCTATCCCCCACCACAGGGAGTTCAGAACCTAGTCCCCACACGGGAAATTGGTGACCAGGAAACCTCCAGAAATACAACCGCACAAGTCGTTATGGTAAGACTGACACACTTGCCTCAGGACTCAGAGTGACAACGGTGGCATAACTGTTATAGGCAGAGTAAAAACATTGTATCGGTCCTGCTCCCATGGCTCCTCCTCCTCAGTTGTGTAGCAAGCAGCGGTCAGACAGTCTGCTCCCAGAATCCGATAAAGAAAGTCTATACAACCAGTATATCACACTGCTTTTTACCAACAGGAGCCAATAACTCATCCAGTTCTCTGCAGACTGTCTCCCTCAGATTGGAGATTGAACAGGAAACTCTCAAAAACTTAGGATATTCCACAACAGTTAATTGAAATGATGATACACTCCAGATGTCAGTGTTCCTCAAACTTGTACTGCAGAATTTGGCAGAAGTTTTTATTCTGGCTCTGATGCAGGCAGATGGGGAGTCAGACTGTTTCCTTACCAATCTCATCAATTCCTCAAGAAAAATTGCGATAAGGGCCTGCAGCTGGCAGTCTTGAAGGCTCGCATCTCTGCCATTGGAGCTCTCCTACTGGTGGAATACAAATAGTCGCTCAGATCACACTCACACATCAAATGATTATTCAACACTCAAACATCCTCCAGTAAAGTCTGTTGTACCTCTGTGGCATCTTAGTATAGTCTTCCAGGTTATAACAGCAGCACCATTCAAACCTCTTGGTGAGGCATCTCTTCTCCATCTTCAGTGAAGGTCACAATCCTACTTGTGATCACCTTGGCTAGAAGAATTAGCAAGATTGGGGCACTCTCTTTCAAAGAACCTGAAACATTTTTTCATCAGGACTCAGTAGTTCTGTGTATGGACCTAGGTCTCTTGTTGAAAGGAACTTATGCCTTCCATTGCAGTCAAGAACTTATCATTCCATACTTCTGCCTCAAGCCCATGAATAACAAGGAAAGAGAATTGCATACTTTGGATGATATACGTGCTGTAAAGAATGACCTCAAACAAACCAAGGTGCTGCACAAGATTATGAATCGTTTGGTCGTCATGGTGGGTCAAACCTTCCCTTGATCTACAAGGTGCTTCTCAAGGCCAGGAGGGACAAGGCACAGGTGATCCTGGTGGCTTCACACTGGCTGGTACCTCAGCCTCAGCAGCAGGCTCCAGAGGCATCTTCCTCTCTGCCCGGACCTGCTTTCCATCAATCAGGGGATGGTACTCCACCTAGACCTTCAATCCCTGCACCTGACGCCCTGGTTCCTTAGCGACTACAGTTCCAGGCTTTGGGTCTCTCTGATGATGTCCTCACTGTTGTGGAGGCATCTCGGAAGGAGTTGATCAGGAAACGCTATGCCTTCAAGTGGAAGAGATTCTCCATTTGGAGCCTGGGCAATGGGCTAGATCCCTTGTCCTGTCCAGTGGCTAGCATCCTTGACTATCTGTGATCCCTCTCTAAGTCAGGGCTTCAGTCAACGGCCCTTAAGGTGCACCTGGCAGCCATCTCTGCTTGCCGGGTATGGGCCTGTCAGCAGATGGTGGCACAGAAGAAGGTGGTCTGGCACTTTTTAAAAGGCCTTGACCACATTTCACCTCCAGTGCATGAACCACCATCATCTGGGATCTGTTGCTGGTTTTGGCAAATCTCATGGGCAAGCCACTGAAACCAATGCACAGGTGTGACATGTCTCACCTGTCATGGAAGACTGCCCTCCTGGTGGCTATCATGTCATCCAGAAGGATGAGTGAGCTCCAGGCACTTTTGGCAGAGTTTCCTTACCTGGCCTTCCACAGGGACAAGGTTGTTCAGCGCCCCAACCCAAAGTCCCTCCCGAAGGTTGTGTCAGAGTTTCACCTTAATCAGGTGATTAATCTCCTAGTGTACTTCACTAATCACGCATCAGAGGCCGAGCACAGGCTCCATACTTTGGACCTGCGATGAGTGCTTGCCTACTATGAGAAGTGCATGGATGGAGTTCAGGGAGAGGTTCGCCAGCTATTTGTCACCTATGCTAAAGTCACACCTGGAGACCGGCAGCTAAGTGGATGATTGGCATGTGGATTGTGTCCTGCATTGATCTTTGCTATAGGCTGGTGGCTAGGGAGCCTCCTGTAGGGCTAAGGGCTTATTTCACCTGCCATACAGCTGCCTCGGTGACTGTTTCCAGAGACATCTCTATCCAGGAAATCTGCAGGGCTGCTACTTGGAGGTCAGCACACACCTTCATTTCCCATTATCACATTGACCTTGAGTCACACCAGGATGCTGGTTTTGGGGCCTCAGTTCTCCGATCTCTATTCCCTAAGTAGGTAGTATACGCTTTGCCTCCCTCCTCCCTGAGAACTGCTAGGAGTCTGCCAGACAGTGTAGAGAGAACATCATATCCACCTACTAGAAACACAGGTTACTCACCTGTAACATTAGTTCTAGGAGCGGTATATGATGTTCATCCACACGGACCCACCTGACCTCCCCTGGCTTTGGCACACAACATTGCTTCTAGTGGGCAAGATCTGGTGTCATAGGATGGATCTGTAGGAGTTACCACCCAGGTGGGTGGGAGGAGCCAGCTTGAAGACATTTCTGGCCAGTCTTAAAGGGAAAGGCAACTGCCAAGAGGTGTGGATCATATACCACTCCTAGAACTACTGTTACAGGTGAGTAACCTCCTGTTTTTTCTGTCCCCATCCTCTTTGATGTTCAACCTTCTTTCTTGAATTGCTTGTACTTCATATCTTCCTCTTTCTCACTAAGAATTACTGCCAATATTCCCTTAATAGAACCCCTCAGAAGTAAAAAGAAACAAAAAATATTTTTTTTCCTACAGTAGTCTATCACTAGACAGTCAGGCAGACATCTTAAAATGTATGCATATGCCCCAGTTTTAAGACTATGAAGTAAGCAATAAGACACAATGGGGTGTACATTGAACAGATTTTACTGCACTGCCAGGGGTGTAATTAGCGGCTGAGTGCCTTCAGCTCCTGGCTGTGCTGTAAAATCTGCTCACTGTTCAGCTCGGAGTGTCTTATTGTGCTTATAAAATTGTCCCTTTACGTCTATTTACAAGAAAATAAAACACAGAAAATGGCTATAAAATGCATAAAAGAAATGTATTTGTTAACATATTCTTATGCTATGTAAAATAGTTCCTGTAGCTTTGAAGGGGACGACAACAAATACTGGTTACTGGATAGGGAAAAAATCAACTAAACACAGTTAACACTGGGTGGCACTGTTGTCAGATATGAAGGAAATAAAATAATAGCATCACTTGCCAATACTGTAAAAGTTTACTAGCCCATTGAAGTTCAGTAGAGCGCTGAATGTAAACGGCCCCTGCTTGAATGAAGTAGTCCTGTCTGAAGGTGGCACTGCAGGGCTGATCTGTGAGGTATATGGAGCTGACTTCCCAAGTGAGTAGTTTATCTTCTGCTCAGCTTTGTATTCTGTCCGAGGATGGTGCTTCATTTCTTTCTGTCAGAGGAGGAGGCAGCCCAGTAGGAGCAAAGGCTAGCCTCACAGCAGTGACCGGTCAAAGCCATGACTTCCCGACTCTCCAGTCCAGCATCTGGCAGCAGCTGAACAGTGGTGGCTCGTGCCGAGTGGCTGGTATAACTCTAAATGAGCTCTGCCTGCTTGCTGATTTGTGACACTAGTGAGGAAAGGTAGTTTAGCCCCAGGGGCTCGTTTGTGTACCACGTTGTTGAAGAATCCAGGAAGTGCTGTGGTAAATGCTTGGGATGAAGGTACAAGGCCGATGCCTCAGCCAGGAGTTGACTTGTTCCTGGACATAGCGGCGAGCCAGGTTCGGCAATAAATAAATCCCCCTTATGCTTGCTTGTGACTTTCGGGGAAGGGGGGTCATTGTGATTTTTTGTATATTCGTTAAAAGTAAGGGTCATGTACTCATGGCCATTTCATCCATCTTGAATTGGAAACTACTGGCCCTTGGCTGTCACAGACTCTCCCTCCCGCGCCTGGCCATGTACAGCTGAATGTCAAGACAAACTGTTTGGAGGAGGCCAGGTGTGGTGTTTGGAGACAAAACAGGAAATTTTTTTTTAAATCAGCAGGTCGGGTTTTGTGATTGCGGGATGGTGTTTAAAACTGTCTGTGCCTTTCTATAACATTTGGTGACCGACACGAACACATTGTTGCTATTGGGAAAAGCTGGGTCACTAATTATGTTATTTTTCTCTCGATGGCAACTGAGGTTAAGTGATGGTTAAGAGCAGAGTGGAGGTTACAGTAGCTGCTTATGGAATTTTCTTCTGTCACTGTTCCTGACCTCCGCATAAAAAGATCAAAATGCTTTGTTCAGCTTTTCTGGACTTATTGTTTTAAAATCAGTGCTGACATTTTTTTTTTTTTGCCTGACAGTCTTGAAAAACTCTGAGAGCCCATACTGTAGGATTTTATTTTGTGTGTGTTTGGCTCATTTTGTGCCTCCTCAGTTTCATGTTTTGCTGCACCCATTAATGACAGGTGCCTCAAGGTAGTACTGACAGGGTTGAAATCACTGTACTATTTAAATTACTCACTGTGCCAACCTCCTGTTCTTCGGTTACTTGCATGTTGTTTTCTTACATACTAAAGCTTCTTTCCAGATCTTCTATGATGCTGAGGTTGAAATTTACGGCTTTTGGGTGGTCCATATCAAGTAATGGTGACTGTTACTCTAGTGGGCAAATAAAACAGTGACTACTAACAGAAACGCCAACATTCTAGTGGTCAGTGGCTCCAGTTGTGGACATTTTACAGATGGTCAGTACTTGTTTTTAGCCGTGCATGGAACACATTTGCTGCCTGACTACTAACCAATCAGAATCCAGAACTGTCACTGACCATTTTATAATGAAATGTTGACCAAAATCCAAGTATGAAATACTGTGTTGTAACAAATACCGGTCTATTTGTAAGTAGATGTAAAAAAAACCAAGGTTACTCACCAGTCTGCCAGAAAGTGTGGATAGAACAACATATCCACAGCCCTAGAAACACAGGTTACTCACTTGTAATAGTAGTTCTAGGAGTGGTATATGTTGTTCATTCACACTGTCAAGCGGATACCTTTCCCCTTTAAATCATGCCAGAACGTCTTAAAGCTGGCTCCTCCCACCCACCCAGGTGTTATAACCCTCGGCTCTGCCCCCTTGATGCCAGATCTTGCCCGCTGAAAGCAGTGGTTGTGCATCGAAGCCGTGGAGGTCGGGTGGGTCAGTGTGGATGAACAACATATACCACTCTTAGAACTACTGTTACATGTGAGTAACCTGTGTTTCTAGGGATGTGGATATGTTGTTCTATCAACTTTTTCTGGCAGACTCCTCGCAGTTCTCCGAGAGGAGGGAGGCAAGGTGCACACCCCCTACTTAGGGAACTGAGATTGGAGAACTGAGGCCCCAAAACCAGCATCCTGGCATGACTCAAGGTCAATGTGGTAATAGGAAATGAAGGTGTTTGCTGACTTCCAGGTAGCAGCCCTGCAGATTTCCTGGATAGGGACGTCCCTAGAATTAGCCACCGATACAGCTGTATGGTGGGTGGAATGAGCCCTGAGCCCTACGGGAGGCTGCCTACCTGCCAACCTACAGCAGAGATCAATGCACGAAGTGATGCACCTGCCAACTGTCCACTTGGCTGCAGGTCTGCCAGGTGTGGCTTCAGCATAGGTGACGAACAGCTAGCAAACCCTCTCCCCGAACTTCAGCCATACGCTCTTTATAGTAGGTGAGTGTTCATCTCAGGTCCAAAGTATGGAGCCTGTACTCGGCCTCCGAGATGTAATTGGGGTAGTACATCAGCGGAGTCAACACCTGGTTAAGGTGAAACTCCAACACCACCTTCGGAAGGAACTTCGGGTTGGGGCACAGGACAACCTTATCCCTTTGGAAGACCAGGTAAGGAGACTCCACCGAAAGTGCCTGCAGCTCCCCAATCCTACTGGCTGACGTGATAGCCTCCAAGATGTGGGAGATGTTACACCTGTGCATCGGTTCGAATGGCTTGCCCATAAGTTTTGCCAAAACTAGCAGTAAATCCCACAGAGGTGGTGGTTCACGAACTAGGAGGGATATGTGATTTAGGCCCCTGAGAAAGCACCAGACTATCTTCTTCTGCACCACCGACTGCTGACCGGCCCATCCCCATGTAAGCAGAGATGGCTGCCAGGTGCACCCTAAGGGTCGTTGACCAAAGTCCCCCTTGGGAGAGGGACCAAAGGTAGTCCAAAATGCTAGCCACCGGACAGATGGAAGGATCCAAACCTTTGCCCTGACACCAAATGGAGAATCTCTTCCATTTGAAGACATAGCATTTTCTGGTCGATTCCTTATGGGATGCCTCAACAACCATGAGGACCTCGTTGGAGAGACCCAAAGCCTGGAACTCTAGCTGCTCAGGAACCAGGCTGTCAGGTGCAAGGATTGAAGGTCCAGATGAAGTACCTTCCCCTGATTGATGGAGAGCAGGTCTGGGTGTGTTGGAAGATGCTTCGGGTGCGTGTAGCTGAAGCTGAGGAGATTGGGGTACCAAACTGGCGGGGCCAGTCTAGAGCCACCAGCATCACCTGTGCCTTGTCCCTCTTGACCTTGAGGAGCACTTTGTGGATCAAGGGAAGTGGAGGGAAGGCATAAAAGAGACCTGAGGTCCACGTCCTCAAGAAGGCATCCCCCAGCAGCAAGCCCCGCTGAGGGGAGCAGGCACAAAACAGCTTCAGCTTTGTGTTCTCCCTGGAGGTGAACAGGTCCACCTGAGGAGTGCCCCACTGGGAGAACAGATTGTGTACTATCTCCGGATGGAGCAACCACTCGTGAGATGCCTCGACCACTCGGCTGAGGGCATCCGCCAGCTGATTCGAGGCTCCTGCCACATGAATGGTGAGGAGATCTGCCTCCAGGCTGTGCACGAGGGTCCAGATGCAGACAGCTTCCTTGCACAGAGGCAAGTAGTGCATCCCACCCTGTTTGTTGAGATAGTACATGGTTGTGGGATTGTCTGTCTGGACCTGGACCACTTGACCCCGAATGAATGGAGTGAATGCAGTAGGGCTATCTGAACCATCTGGAGCTCCAGCAGGTTGATGTGACATCGGGACTCCTGAGGAGACCAGAGCCCGTGGACTCTGTGCTCCCCCAGGTGGGCACACCCCAGCCCATCAGAGAGGCGTTGGTCGTCAGGATGACTGTTGGCTCAGGGCGAACAAACGGAATTCCTTCCTGCAGATGAGCTGAGATGAACCACCACTGGAGGGCATCCCACATCCTCTGGGTCATGGTGACCAGCTGGTCAAAGTGACCATTGCGCTGAGACCACTGGCTGGCCAACTCCCACTGGAGAGAATGCATATGCCAGTGGGCCCATTGGATCATGCTGCTGCAGGCTGCGATGTAACCCAGAAGGTGCAGGAAGTCCTGGGAAGGGTGCAATTGCCCAACCAGAAATGATTGGGCAAAGGAGGAGAGGACCTCTGCCCTGTTTGCCCGGGAGCCAGCCTGTGGCTCAGCAACAGTCGAGCTCTGCCCTAATGAAATGAATCACCTGCAAGGGCACAAGTTCTGACTTGGCCTCACTGACAAGGAGGCCAAATTTGAAGCAAGTCTGAAGGGCCAGGTCTCTGGACTGCTCCGTCTCCTGCCTGGAGGGGCCTCCTATGAGCCAGTCATCCAGGTAGGGGTACACTCAGACCCCCCAGCACCTCAGGTAAGCTGCCACCACTGCAATGCATTTGGTGAAGACTCTGGGGGCCGAGGAGAGACTGAAGGGCATGGCTTGGAACTCGTAAAGGGTTCCCTCCCTCCAAAAATGGAGGAACCTTCGATGGGACGGATGGATCAGGACATGAAAGAACATGTCCTGAAGATCCAGGGAGCAAAACCACATGCCTTGCTCTAGAGGTGGTATGATCTGTGTCAGAGTTACCATCCTGCAGGTGCAAGACCTGAGAAATGTATTCAGGTTGTGCAGATCAACAATGGGGCGCCAGCCCCCTGTCCATTCTGGCACCAGGAAATACCTGGAAACAAACCCTGGGTGTTCCAGATATGCAGCTCTGACCACGACCTCTTTACAGAGCAGCTGGGCTATGTTGTCTCAAAGAGCTGACTGAGTGACTACGGAAACCAAGTCCTCCTGTGGGGCTTGGCTTGGCGGGTACTGCTCGAATTCCAGAGGTGGACCCTGGCCATCCACTGCCAGAACCCATCTGGCCATGGTGACAATGGACCAGGCTGAAAGGAAGCCGGACCCTCTTGGGAGGACCCAAGGGTGGCATGATGGGAATGAGGGTGGCGACCCCATCACATCACTGAGCAGGCCTGGAGGAGGAGGGACCGGCTGAGGGGCTGCCAAGTCCTTTCCCTCCGGGATTTCTGACCGACAAGGCCACTGACTTGGCTCGAGATCACCAGGACTGAGCCTGCTGGCTCTGCTGGTGCTGAGCTGGTGTTGCTGCAGGAGTGAAGGACCAAAAGAGCTTGCACTTCTGGTTCTTAGGGCCCTTGTCCTTCTGGGTGGATGTCAGAGTCCAGGTGGCATTGGACTTTTTGATGCATTGGAGGTGACCCTCCACACCAGGCCTGAACAGGTCGGTGCGCAAAAAAGGGACATCCACCAGCTTGTGCTGGGTATCTGCCATGAAGTCGAAATCTGCAACCAAGCCCTACAGCACATGGTTACTGCAGCTGTGACTGAGCAGCTACAAGAGTTGCCAATATCCAGAGCTGTCTGGAGTTGCTGCTTTGCCACTGCCCTCCCCTGGTCTCAGACCTGCTTGACCATAGTCTGGGGGTCTGCCGGAAGGTGAAGAATCACCTCATCCAGGGAACCCAACAGGGCGTGTGCCTTCAGCATGGCTGAACTAGCCTGGTGAAGGCCAAGCAAAGAGGCAGCATAGACTTTTTTATGCGAATGGTCCAGCTTCTTGGACTCTTTGTCCAGTGGTCTATTGACGTTCTCTGTGTTGCCCAAATACCGGAAGATGGAGTCGGCCACCAAACCCGCTGCCAAGGGATGCTTTGAAAACCCTGAAAGGGATCCAGTTGGTAACGCATACTTGTGGGCCATCCGGACCAAAGGCACTGAGCAAGAGGGGGGGCGCTGCCAAAGCTCCAGGGCAAGACCGAAAGTGGCCTCAGCCACTGGGAAGGCCTCCGTGGGACAATCCCCTTTGTTCAGAATCTCTGTGAGGGGATACTGAGCCCATTTCTGGACAGGCTCGAGTTCCATCCCTGTGGACTCAGAGATGAGCCAAAGAGTGCCCATGAACGAGGAAAGACCTTCGTCCGTGGAGATGCCCCCCATTGACTCAGTGTCGATGGGACACGAGTGCAGGGAGGAATCCTTGGACTCCAGGGAGTCTGCATAAAGTGGGCGGCCACCAGTGTTGCCCTTGACCCACCTAGGATGGTCAGGAATGAAGGTGATCAACAGCCAATGGGGAAGCCCTTTGGCTGACCGAGCCTCCTTAGTCAGAGCCCCAGTTGTCAGCTGCTTCGGTGGCCATTCTACCACAATGGGCAGAGAAGCATGCTTTGGCCGAGCTGACATGTTCTGCACCGGCTCTGCTGAGGGAGGGACAGTGGTGACCAATTTGCTTGGGGGAGCTGACGTCGGCCGTTCGGGCGACAGCCATTTAATGGCCAGAGTAGAAACTGGTGTCAGTTTTGGTCCAGTCAAGACTAGCTGCTGCCACATTAAATCTTCATAGCATCGACGCAATTTGTGCCAAAGCCTCTTCTCATCCGAGGAGGATGAAGAAGTATAGCAGCGGCACTGCTTTCCGTAATGCCAGGAGTGAGATCTCTGATGACGGCGAGACCTGCCCGACTCAGAAAGAGGAAGACCGAGACCTCGACTTTGACCATCAGTTGTGCCAACAGGGAGCCTCAGAGGGAGCCAGGGAATATCCTCTTTGCCAGGGTCTGTGACCAGCAAGTTCAACTCAGCTTGCTGGGTTGACCCATCAGAGGTCACTGGAAGGACTGGAGCCCCAAAAAGAAAGTTGTCGGTCTCTTCAGACAACAACCGGTCAACTGGGTCAAGAGAAATCTTGGCCATATCATCAGCTGGCGTCTCGGTCAACTGGTCCGACGGGGTCACCGTGAAACCAGTGGCCAGGGCCGTGATTTCGACCAAAGGCAAAACTGGAGTCTCCTGTGAATGGGAACGTTCCAGTCCCAGGAACGTTGACAATGAGTCTTCTCCTTGTCTTTCTTCAACTCCTTCTTGTGAGAGCACAAACCGTGTGAACCCGAAGGACCCTCTCCCTTAGTCAAGAGTGACTGACATAGTTCCCTGAAGGAAGCCAAATAAGTGGAGCCCAACTGGAGCAGAACAAAGGCCGAAGCTGAAGAGGATTGAGCTGCGACCTGGGCCACCTCCTCCTCGAAGGAATAAAGCTGTTCAAGCTGCTCAGTGGTCCCTGCAGCTGCAGAGACCACCCAACAGGCATCTTTGGACTTGGTCGGCAGGTAACGCTTTTCCGGTCACTCCAGCTGAGGTTGGGCAGCGCAGTCATCTAACACATTCTGGTGGAAAGACCAACAGATATCGCAGGCCTGCAGATTGTGATCATTGCCTAAGCAGTAGACACACGTGGCATGACGGTCATTTTGTGACATCTTCTGCCCGCAGTGTCACAGGTGAAACCTGGGAGCGGTTCTGTCTTCCATCACGCAAGCGACTGAAGAATGAGTTGGAACGCGAACAAGTTTTAAGGTAAGTTTTGGAAGAAAATCCAAAGATTCAAACCCTGGACCTACTACACGTGGGAGTGGTAAGGCAGGAACCTGAACCATCCAACCAGAAAGGAACAACTGCCATCAAGGGGTGGAGCCGAGGGTTATACCACTCAGGTGGGTGGGAGGAGCCAGCTTTAAGACATTCCAGCATGATTTAAAGGGGAAAGGCATCTGCCAGAAAGTGTGGATAGAACAACATATCCACATCCCAAGAAAGCAGTTTTTGTAAGAAATTCTTTTTGTATCTTGGGTTCTGCATTAGCACTCTGCACTTTTGAGTATGAACACTTATTGAAAAGTCTATTTGCATAGTATTGTCCATCACATATTAGTAAAGGGTGTTTAGAAAGTGCTTATGCCTGCTAGCTCCACGCCCTAACAAGCCTCATATGAGGCATTACATAATGGTACTAGCCCAGCGTCTAGTATGTATTTGGAATAATAAATTTGTATCCAAATCCTTTGAACTGGTGTCTGCACTGTGTTTTCTCAAAAGTACTGGTTCCTGTGTCAGAAGCAGCAGCACATTAAGAAGTGTAGGTGTGCACTTCATCTTCTCTGCACCATTATTATGTGAGCCCCCTGGGAGACCAGAGTTACTCTGTGAACACACTAAGAGATTGAGGTTAGAATAAGACCTTCCGCCGGGACAGTGGGGTTACTATGTAAGCCCCATGTGAGACCAGGGTTACTATGTGAGCTCCCTGGGTTACTGGGGTTACTGTACGAGTTCCCTCGTAGGTTATTGCGTAAAACCCCTAAGAGGCCAGTATTACTGTGCGAGTTCTGAGAGATCAAGGTTACGATGCAAGCCCCTGGGAGACCAGCATTACTGTTTGAGCCCCCTGGAAGACTGAGGTTTCTGCAGTAGGTGAATGATCACACCCTGTCATTCACACGGCAGCAGATCAAGGTAGTGAGCAGAGGGGCTGTGATGGGTGCCACTGGGAGCTATGAAAGGGAGCTGCCTCAGTGGGCTACATGTCAATTCGCTCCAGTCAATGTGCTCCATGACAGCTCATGCCATACTGTTAGCTCTGGTATCAATGAACCCCTTGTACAAATCGTTCCTGGACAATTCCCCCCGTATAAATGTAATAAAATAAACTACAGGGAGGTGCAGTTCAGGAGAAAATTGTGCAGGGAGCCATTTGACACCAGTGCTAATAACCCAGTGAGAATTGCCACAGAGCAGCACAGTGACCTAGGCAAACTGACATGTCACCGCTTCAGTGAGTGTGGGACCACAGTGGGAGGGCAAACCTATGCTACACTGCAGATTACACTGCTTGCCGTATGAAGGCACACGTGCACTGCATCAAACTGCAGCCCCTTACCTTTCTGCTTGCACTGTGATCATGCCTCCACCTGGTGGCAGTCTAGAATGGAGCAGCAGGCCCTCCCCTGCCCAGCAGAAGAGAGCAATCCCTGGTACACTCATTCCTCTCCTCCCTGGCAGATTCCCAGTGATCAGAATCTGTTCTCAAACCCAGGTCATCAGCGTGTTGGCAGGCGAGGCGTGAGGCGCAGTGCTGCATGCTACTGGGCTGGCTTAGTATGGTGTTTTCTACTGCTACTCTGCTTTGTGTGCACTTATTGGTGTTAGCAAGTCATAACCCCTTTAGAGGTCCCAGTTGGCTTTCAATATCTTGGCCTTAGTTTCTTCCAGGGAAATATGATCTTCCAGCTCTTTATTCTGGTTACTAAAAGTAGGTAAGATATTTATATTAATGTTACCTATGGCCTTTTCTTTAGTTTTGTTGTATTCAGAGTCATATAGTGTACTATAATATTCAAAAAATGCATCATTAGTATCTTTCTGTTTGGATGAGACTTGCCCTTAATGTTTGTCTACTTCTATTGGGGTAGTACGTCTTTTGGCCTTTTAATTTTGTAACAGCTAAGCTAACATTTTACCAGATCTATCCAACTGAAAGTAATATTTTGATTTAGTTAGCCTCTGTTCATATTCATTTTGAATGGCATTGTACTTTTGTTTCAAGTTTTGCAGCAGTTTTAAATAAAGACCTGCTTGTGAATGCTTTTTTTTTTTTTTAAACAGGACAGACACACTAAGCTGTAAGCTTGTTTACTGGTGTGACCTGGGAACACAAGGAAGTTAAGTGGCTTGCTCAGGGTCTCACAATATGCAAGTGGGGGCTGTGGGATTCTAACCTAGGTCTCTAGGTTTGCAGCTCAGAGCCTTAAACCACTGCACCATACTGCCTCCAAATTTGAAAATCTTTCGTTTAACACTGTCAGTCTTTAGTCTTTTTACTTTTATACTTTTCTGTGAGTACTGTACGCACTAGTAATGCCCTGAATGTTAGCTTGATAAGTGGCCCATAATATGGAAAATTTTGTAAAAGTATCACGGACAAATGTGTTTCCCTCTGTATCTGATCCCAATAGGCCAGATCTTTCAGTCATAGAGGATTCAATTTCCAAGCCCTTTACTTGATGGTGTTCTTGGATGCTGGTGTGATTAGAACTTGTGCATGGTCTGCAAATATTAGAGAAGTATTGAGTTGTTTCAACCAATAGAATTGTATAGCTGGATTTCAGGAATAGATTTATTCCATAGTAGTGTGGTGGAGTATATGTCCATTACGCTCCTTACACCCATCAACCCCATTACATACCACAGCAGCACAGGTTTTGAAAGGGGCTGGGAGGGTATTTGAACCAAACCCCTCTTGATTTAGAGTTGGCCCCTTAAGACCTCAGTGCTCTGCAGGCTATAATTGCTGGCTGTCCCTTAGTGGGAAGGGGAGTTTTGGAGGGGGAGTGTTAACAAGCAAAACGAGTCCAATAAAGGGGGAGGTGAAAAGGGGAGAGAAATTAAAAGGTTTTGCTTTGGAGAGATCCACAGAGACTGAACTAAGAAGGATGTGTAAAGCTGAATGCAAGCTCTTGTGCTTCTTTTGCTGAAGGAAAGCAGCTTTCATTTAAACTGGTTTCTAGAGTGCTCTCTCTGAGTGTTCCCTGAAAAGCTGCCTACTTCACCGCCTTGTAACAAGTAGGTGGACTATCTGTTTCAGTTCAAGGAAAAATCTTTTTTACGTGGATTCTTAAACCTTCCTGGATCATTGATTTATTTATTTACATACTGATGACCAGAAATGGCACATTGAGCCGAGGCTCATTTCCAGGTGTGACACGGGGAAGGGAAAGGGGGAACAAAGAAATAGCATGGACACTGTACACAGTTAAATGCAATTGCACAGCACTGACACAGTTCACAGTTACAGTAAAGTCGAATAGAGAACTTGATTAAAACAGGAGTAAATACAATAAGAGCAAGCAGCAAAAATCAGGCAATTTGGCCACACCTACAGCAAGGTGGGAGGCAAATGTAAGGGAGAGTAGTCAGGTAGGAAGTGAACAGGAGTGGGGAAGGAAGGAGATTCAGCTGGTACTTGAGAGAAACAGAGAAAGTAGTGAAATGGAGAGAGGACTGGAGTAGGTTCCTGACTGAAGGGAGGCGATAGGAGAAGGCCGATTACCCATCAGAGAAGTGGGGATGAGGAAAAGTAGAAGTGCGAGATTTTTGGAGCAGAGGGACTGGAGAAGAGGAGTGAGAAGAGGTAAGACGGAAGGGGCCTAAACCAGGATTTGGATACGATTGAGGCACAGTGGTTCTGGCGATGTGAAGGTAGAGGAAGAATGGATAACGAGGAGTATAGTAAGGAATGGTGGGTTCAAGAAGGGGAGTTTGTAGCACAATGACAGGCGGCATTGCAGAGGGTGTCCAGTCTGACTAGGAAGGTTGAGGGAGTGGTGCTATAGACCACAGCTGCATAGTCAAAGACTGGGAACACCATTTTGGTAACAAGCTCATGGCGTACTTGCTGAGACAGTTTGTATTGCGGTACAAGGCACCAAGTTTGGGGCAGAGCTTGGTGTGGAGTTGGCAATGAAGTAAAGTTTGCTATCTAGCCACGTGCCAAGGTATTTGAATGAATAAACCACTTTAGCACAGGGTGCTTGCTACTGTGCTGTACATCCTGTTTCTATAACTGTTAGATTATGTGTATAACTTTTTAAACATGTTGTAACTATTGTACAGTATTTGTATTGTGTATGACTGAATGTTTGTTAAGTCTCACTCGGGTCACCATTGTAAATGAACTATGTTCAATGATTATAACCCTAAATAAATGAAAAGAAAACCACTTCAAGGGGGGTGCCATCCAAGATGGAGATGATAGGTAGAGTTGGGAGTCTGGCCAATATTTGGCTGATGCCAAAAGTCATGAACGTAATTGTTTTTTTTGTGCGTGGACACGGAGTTGAATAGATTGAAACCACCACAGGATACTGTGGAAGTCTTGCTGGAGAAGACCTTCCACAGCTGCAGTGGAGTAACCAGAGGTGTAAATTACAATGTCATCTGCATAATGTGGCTTTTCAAGTTGGAACAAGCTGTGGGGAGGTCGTTAAGGAAGATGAACAGGATAGGCCACTGGTTGGAGCCCTGTGAGACCCTGACAGTTGATGAGAAGTGGAGGTAACAGGAAACTACCAACCTGTGCTGACTGCAGGCAGCCAACGAGTTAAGAATGGAACCAGTCTACAGCAGGAGATGACATGCCAGCAGAACTCAGCTTATCCAGGAGGAGACGGTGGGACACAGAGTCAAAGGCACTGGCCGGATGTATAAAAATGGCAACTGTGATATGCAAGTGATCCATCCCTGATAAGCCAAAATCAGTTATAAGCAGCAGGGAGAAGACAGTGGAGTGATGGTTCCAGAAGTCAAACTGGAACAAGGAGAGGAAATCAGTGGAAGATAGAAAAATGTAAAGTCTAGTGTAGACAAGCTTCTTTTATAGTATGGGAAGGGAGGAGGGAGATTGACTAGAAGTTCCCAGGGAGGAAGGGTTCCCCCCTTTGTGGAGTGGAAGAACTGTGACCAAGTTCCAGGAGTGAAGGACAGCACTGAGGGAGAAGGAGAGGTTGAGCAGGAGAGTCAGTCGATATGCTACGGCAGTTGCAGACATTTGGAATCGTTTATGATCATGTCCTTCAGGACTGGATTTGCGCAGATTGAGAGAAAAGGGCAGGAAGGGTTTCCTGGGTAGTAACAAAGGGAAGAGGAAACCAGTGGAAAGGAGATGAGCGAGAATGTGAAGAGGAGCTAAAGAGGCTGGAGGGTGAGTGGAAGGGAAGAGCACATACGGTAAATAACTCACTGACATGAGCAACAGAGGAAGGGTCAGACACTGGTGAACCTTTTACAGAAAGGACTGGAGGGGGAGATAATCTCAAATCTTCCATCTTTCTCCTGAGTAGTTTTAATGCACCTGTTTGTAATCTGTTTTGTGATGAGTAGCCCATGGTGGAAATCACTTCCAGTGATGTACGGCTGGGAGAAATGAGACATATAGTATCCATAAAAAAGTTCACAAAGTAGTCAGGAGTGTCTACGTTAGGAGCAGAAAATGATGCTAATGTGATTACCTGTGATAATCACAAATCTTCCCCCTAGCTTAAATTTTAAATTATTTATTTTTAGACTTACTATCTTGTTTATCAAAATGGACACCCCCACAACTTAGAGCTGAACACTGCATGAAATCCTAGTCCTCCCAAATATTTTTCTAATTTTTCAAGTTCCTTTATATTAGCATAGGTCTCTTGGAAGAACAGACAATGGATTTCTTCTCCAGCATATTTATCATACTTTTTCTTTTCGTAGCATTGTGTAGGCCATTTATGTTCCACATTACTAAATTTAGGTTAACATTTTCCCTTTCATTATCTAATATGCTTTTGTAAACCCACCTCCCTGGTCTAGGGGTACAATAGATGGAACTAAGGTTTCAAGGAAGGGGCTCATCCCAAAAACTCCAAAACCTTGTACTCACTTGACCTCCCAAACCTGGGCTGGCTTCCAGGGCTCCACTAAGACATGGCTGGGCAGTCAGAGATGTAAAGCAAGGGGTTAGCAGGACCTGGATGCAGAACATATGCAAATGTCCAAGTGGGGATATGAAACAAATTAGGACTGTTTATTCCTCCTGTGTGAGCTCACAGGAATTGCAATAAAATCTGTTTTACTGTTTTCCTCATACTTCAGCTGGCACAGTTTATTTGTACATCATACTTTCAACACAGAGTGAACAGTCTTTTCATCCTGGGTTGGCTTCAGCCCTGGCAGGGTACTTTTAATTAGCATACGTCTGGGCCCCGATGGAGGCACTGCTACTCTCAGAGTCCACCACCCCATGCAGCATGGGTGGGGACGCCACAGGCATCTCATAGCCCATTTTTTTCCATTTCATGAACACTTGGCAGACTCCAAAGTTCTCTTGCGGATAGCTGAGCAGCACTACTGAATCCTGTCTTGGAATCAAGAACAGATCTTGGCTTCCCACAGAGTCTGTCCCTGTATACTTTTCCTCACAGAGTTTCCTTTTAAAACAGTTAACCCTTTTAAACATGGAAACAGAATGTAATGGCTGAAAAAGACCAGGGGTCCATCGAGTCTGCCCAAACTTTCCAGTGTCCTAGCGTCAAATCGGGGTCCTAGCTCCTCCCCTTCAGCTCATCCTTCCCTACCCATGTCCTTGGAGTGGAGATAGTTTTCTGCGCTCTTACTCTGTCCCACCCATGTTTGAAACCCTGCACGGTCTTTGCACCCATAACCTCAGCAGGCAGACTGTGTCCATGATTCCACCACCTTTTCAGTAAAGTAGTACTTCCTCACATCCCTCCTGAAGCTCCCTTCCCCATAGTTTCCATTCATGAATGTGTGTCATTGAGCTGGTGCTCCTACTGAATAACTCTGTGTGGGGCACTCTAGTTATGCCTTTCAGGAACTTAAATGTTTAAATCATATCCCCCTATCTCTTTTGACTTCCAGTGAGTGCATGTTTAGTGCTCTCAGCCGCTGCTCGTAGGAGACCCCTTGGAGGCCCTGTATCATCATTCTTGTCCTTCTCTGCACAGCCTCCAGCCTATTCTTGTCCTTTCAAAGGTGAGAGCTCCAGAACTGGACACAGCATTCCACATGTGGCCTCACCAAGGACTGATAAGGGGGAGAATCAACTCCCTGTAACTGCTTTCTGTGCCCTACCCTATACATCCCAGTATCCTGCTTGCTTTGCTGTGGGCTTTTTTGCACTGGCTTGACTGTTTTAAGGTGTCAAAAATAATGACACCCAGGTCTTGCTCTTCTGTAGTGGTACCAAGCTTAACCCCATTTAGCCAGTACTCTATATGGGGGTTAGCTTTCCCCAGGTACATTACCTTGCACTTCTTTGCATTAAATTTCAGCTATCACACATTTGACCATCTCTCTAGCCTGTGGAGGTAGCATTGCAGTTCCCTAGCTCCCTTGATACTGTCTATCCTCTGCAGAGCTTAGTGTCATCAGTAAAGAGGGCAAGTTTTCCATGGATTCCTTCACCTGTGTCACTAATGAACATGTTGGAAAGGGCCAGGCCCAGGACCTATGCCTGAGGTACCCTACTTCTGACCTCCCTTCCATTGACCTCACCCTGTGGACAACAACCCTCTATTGTCTACCTTTAAGCCAATTTCCCACCCACCTGACTATGTCCTTTGCCATTCCAAGGTACCACAACTTCTTCAACAGGTCCCTATGTGGCACTGAATCGAATGTCTTACTGAAATCAAAGTAGAGAAGATCCATTGCATTTCCCCAGTCCAGCTCCCTCATCACCCAATTGACAAAGACAATAAGGTTTGTCTGGCATGAACCCCCTGCCATGAAGCTGTCCTGGAGACCATTTTTTTCCAGGTAGTCCATGAGGTCCTGCTTGATTAGGGTCTCCATTAGCTTCCCCACAATAGATGTAAGACTAATCAGCCTGTAATTTCCCACCTCCTATCTATCCCCCCCCCTTATAGAGTGGCACCACATTGGCCACTCTCCAGTCACCGAGTACTACACTTATCTGCAGTGAGCAGTTGAACAGATGTGCTAGAGGATCATCCAGGTCTTCTGCCAACTCCCTTTGCGGATGCTTCCCATCTGGGGCTTGTGCCTTATTTACCTTGAGGGCTACCAGCCCTTTCTGGCCCCTGTGTTTGGTGACTACTGGGGTTTCCATCCTTGGGATTGCCCTAGCAGCTGCATTGATGCTGCTTTTTGGTACATTAGGGGGCCCGCTCCCTCTAACTGTAATAAACACAAGCACTCCAATGTACTGGGAATAAAATTGCTTTTTAATGTGGAAACTTTGTATACAATAATGTATACAATAATGTGCAAAATAAACAAAATCACACTGAACCACTAAACTGATGAGCCCCAGCGCACTGAGGCAAAAAACACCTCTTCCTCAGAGGGCCTGATCCCTTCCTGGTGAAAACAGAACAGAAGTAGTTGTTTAGGATTGTGGCCTTCTCTCCATCGTCCTTGATCACCTTACTATCATCTACCGACCTAACGATCTCCCTCTCTTCTTTCTTTTTTCCCTATATCAAAAAAATATAAATAAAAAATGTTTTCCGCAGATGTAATCCCTTTAGCAGTCCACAACTCCTTGATGACCTTTGCCTTCTTACTGTTTTTTTTTGCTTCTCTAGTTTTTGGAATGTATTCCTTCGACTCCTCCTCCCCCGACTCCTTTTAAACCTGTAGAATGTTCCCCTTTTGGCACTTACAGTTTCCCTAACCTTTGCTGAGAACCATATGAGTCTCCGGGACTTATTTCTTTTTACACTGATTTAACAGAGTTTTGTAGCCCCCAGGATGGCTTCTTTTATGAATCCCCACGTCTTCCACACCTGATCTATCCTTAACTTTGGCCAGTTTTTTACCAACCAACAATCTCATCTTGTCAAAGTCTGCCCCTCTAAAGTTCATGACCTCCATCTGTGAGTGTGTTCTTTCATCCCTGATGGACAACTCAAACCAGACAGAATTATGGTCACTGTTGACTAGTGGTTCCCCTACTTGTAACTGCCCTGTTTCTGAATTTGTGAGAACCACTTTCAGAATGGATCCCTGCCTGGTAGGATCCTTTACTAACTAGGTCAGCAAACAGTCATGGGGTGTTTCCAACATAGCCTGACTTCTAGAACTCTTTGCTACTGGAACACCCCAGTCTATGTCTGGTAGGTTTAAATCTCTACCACTACTTCCCCCTTTCCTGTCTCTCTCTCATTATTTCCTCTGTGAGCTCCTTGTACCTCTCTTCTCCCTGTCCTGGTGGTCGATATAGCACCCTATGCAAATTTTGTTTTACCTGATGCTGCTGTGAGCTTCACCCACAGCAACTCGACTTCCTCCGTTTCACTCTTGATATTTCCATTTTCTACTACGTCAATACCTTCATGAACATATAGGCAGTGATGAAAGTGGACAGGAACGCACAGGAATTCAATTCCTGTACCTTTTTTGCAACAGGAACTGAGTTGCTGTACTTCCTCCCACTGACACTGGAACTGAACTTCTTAAACCAGCAAAATAATGACAGTTTCTGGACTTGTGACCTGAAATCAGGGTTCCATCACAAAATGTGACTTGTACAACAATTATGTTTTCCTAGAAATACTTCAGTATCCTGTGAGGGAATTTTTATATATGCTTCTTTTTATATCCTAAAGCTATATTTGCTATAATATGCCTTGAAGTTATGCTTGCTTTAAAAGCCATGCTGTAACAAAGTAATAATGAATGTAGTAGAAATTTCTGAGTTCATGTCTTTTTTTAAGGGTTATAGAATTTGTACTGAGGTTACTTGAGGTACATTTGGGAAAACAGAAAACTAGATAAAACTGAGCAGAACTGGTTGTACCAGCCTGGATAGCAGGCTTGGACAAATATAGAATAGGAACATGCCTGGGCAGAAAATATAATAACAGCACGTAGTAGCATTGAAGATAAGCTGTATGCGTTGCTATGGGTGAGTGAAACTCATTGTCTCTCCAGGTCAGCTTGACCCAGGCATATGTATCCAGCAGTAATGGGAGAGAATGACTTGCAGTGGAAAAGTACCTCATACAAAATTGACATGTTTTCTTTTTCTGTTACATTGCTGAAAACTTGTTATGCTGGTTGATGATTGGCTCATCCTGAAATGTTAGTATTTTTCAAGATAAGACGTGCAAAATCTAGCTTATAAAAGCTGCTGTAAACTTTAATCAATGACTATTCTCCTTTGTAGAAGTCCCACATGCATGTGTGAGATATTTGATCAAATAAAGCGACGTTAAGACAAAACCCAGTGGTGTGGTTTTTGGCCCGTGACGACGGGAGTGGTTGCTCAGGTAATACTTACAGTGAGAGAATTTGCGATCACAGTTTTGGCGTAGTCGGCAGGATGAGTTCTTCGGTCCGTGTCACCTCGTGATCGGGTTGTTTCCTTGGACAAAGAAGGACATTTTGTGGAACCCCATCAGGACGTGGCCTAGGGCGGCGACACTCATCATCACTGTAAGTATATAGTATACCTTGGAGCGAGTGTCACTATAAAGAACAGGCCTAGATAAAATGAAACAAGGAACAAAAATAACCTAGGTCCAGAGTTAGTATTATCTGGACCAGCAAAATGTATGGTTGATAAGTTTGGCCAGGATTCGGTCTCTGAGATAGGACAATGGCATAAGTTGACCAGGGAATATTTCCCTTATAGGTACTTTAGTATAGATGTACTAAAGGAAGCAAGGATAGCATTGGCAGAAAAAGAAAAGAGCAAACAAAAAGGGTGCAAGGTAGACTGGTCAAGGTTTAGAATATGGGAAAGAGAGGCAGAAAGGCGACATGAAAATCAAGTAAAGGGTTTCAATTTGTTCGTAAATGGCAAAGGAGGTTACATGTCAGCTGTATTGACACAGGAGCATGGGGGGGGCAGAGGCCCATAGCATATTACTCGAAGCGTTTGGACTCAGTGGTATGTGGGATGGTGTCTTGCTTGCAGTCAGTGGCAGCGGCTACTGAAGCAGTGTTGGCATGCGTGGATTTGGTAGGATTCTGTGCTTTGACAGTGCATTGCCTCATTCTGTACATTCTATTCTGCTACAAGCTCGCACAGCTCATTTAACGCCTGCGATTGCTTCAGTATCAAAATGTATTTACTAACCATGTCTAACATAACTTTGAAAAGGTGCACCATTTTAAACCCAGTGACGTTGCTCCCCACCCCAGAGGAGGGAGGAGCATGACTAATGAGCAAGTAATTGACTTAGACTGTAAGCCTCGACGAGGATATCACTGACGTACCCATACAAAACGCAGACTTAGAATTATTTGTTGACGGCTCAGCACAAAGAGATGAAAAAGGATCCCCTTGGTAGGTTATGCAGTGTGTACTCCAAACTATGTCATGGAAGGAGCAAAGTTACCCTGACGTCACCCAAGCTGCTGAACTCATAGCTCTGAGAGAGCTTGTATAATAACCGAGGTAAAACAGTTAACATATACACAGATAGTCGATATGCATTTGGGGTAGCTCATGATTTTGGCACCTTATGGAAACATAGAGGTTTTTAACAGCAGCTGGAAAACCTATTGCATGCAATTTGGTAAAAATCTTTTGTTAGCAATCCAGAAGCCAGAAAAGTTAGCAATTGTAAATGTCAAGCCCATACTTCTAACCAAGATTTTGTCTCTGCAGGAAATGCGAGGGCTGATGCAGCTGCAAAGGAAGCAGCTCTTTCTGGGAGTGTTCAGAATTTCTAATGTCTTTGACTATAACTAACCAACAGATTTATTCTCAGTAAAGGATGTTGCAACTTTACAACAGTCGGCCAGTGTAAAAGAGAAAGCGTAACTGGCAAACAAACTGTAAATTTGATGCTAGCACTAAGGTGTGGACAAACCCGATGGCAGGCTCTGCCTGCCTTGACAATATTTCCTTTTGGCAAAATTGGCCCATGGGGCCGATCATATTTCAAAAAGTGGGTGGTCAAACCTTGTAAATAAACATTGGTATGTTGTTGGCTTCCGTATATACTGAAGATTTTTGTAAAAGTGTGTAATATGTATGCAAAATAATGTTGGCAGAGGACTCCAAGTAACCCCTCTGCCCATCCTTTTCCTACAGGACCTTTTGAACATTTAATGATGGATTTTATTGAGCTAAACCCATGTGAAGGGTATAAATATTGCTTAGTGATTATAGACATGTTTTCAAAGTGGGTAGAAGCATTCCCAGCATGGAAAACCACTGCCTGTACAGTAGCAAAGGCCCTGATTAGAGAAATCATACCAAGGTGGGGATTCCACCGGCTCTCCAGCGATAATGGCTGCATTTTGCAAATGAAGTCATCAGAACCTTGTGTGAGGCACTGCAAGTGGATTCTGAATGCACTGTGCCTACCACCCATGTCGGGAGGGGCAGTAGAAAGGGCAAATCAGACATTAAAGCTAAAATTGACCAAAATTATCGCAGATACTGGCCTTAGTTGGGTAAAAGCACTACCAATAGCCCATAATGAGTATGAGGGGAGAGCTGGCCCGTGGGTTTATCACCTCATGAAATTTTGATGGGAAGGCCTCTCAGAATGACAAATGTCCCTTCCCACAAAACCCAATAACATTGCACGGTTTAGATAATGAAATGATTGCCTATTGTTTATCTCTTAATGCTGTTTAAGATCTCTCTATCCTAGGGTTAAGCTGTACTTCCAGTTCCTTGGAGGACCCTTGCATAGGATAGAGCCAGGAGACTCGTGGTTATCAAGGACTTCGAAGAAAAAGTGATGCGCCCAGGTGGCGAGGACCGTTCAAGTGCTCCTGACTACCGCCACTGCCATAAAGATCGCGGAGAGGAAACGTGGATTCACGCATCTCATTGTCGTTTGGTGACAGCATCTACAGTCGATACCATTGCACAGTGAACTGAGCAACCATGAAAATTGTTATCGTTCTGTTTCGTTCGGACTATCGCTGCTATTTTTGCTATGGGGCTCTGGATCGAGGAGGCCATTGCTCCTGCAGCACAGAAGCCATTGCACATACCAACACTTGGTGGACTTTAATGAACTTACATGCTAATAATGCTAATGTCTCTGATTGCTATGTATGCACTAGCTCTCCTTTCTCTGCAGCCGTAGGGCTCCACCTAAAACCCAAGCCTGTAAATAGCACTGAGGCCAGCGAGATTCTCGGTGCCATCAGGGGAAGAAACATCACTAATGCCCCAGATTATGCTACAAGTAAAATAAAGAACCTAACTGTGTTTCGGGGGCATGATTTTACTGCATGGTACAGCCCAACGAATGATACAAATGTGTCAACCCCGTTGTATCTAGATGTTAGACAACAGAAAATATCAGCCAGGCTTTGCCTGTGTAATAAACAATTAACCATGAGTTTAGCGCCACTGGGATGGTCCACGTGCCAATATTGTAGGCACTACAACACACACCAAGTCGAATCCACCACAACCAACTGCTCTCAAGCAGATGCCCACACAATACATCCTGATTTCACTGCGTGGGCAGTCTGTCGAGTCTATACTGGGTATGTGGGGAAAGGGCTTATTTTTTCCTACCTATAGGGTGGACGGATGCTGCTATCTAGCCACACTCCACTCAGCCCATGTATATAAGTACAATGCATCTGCTATACATCAGCATGTAAGCTATATAAATCAAATTCAAAAAAGGGAGGTGCCGGACGCGAATAAACGTGTCCCAGTGGGGGAAAAATTTGGGGCAGGAATCTTCCCATGGTGGGGTGTTGTTCAAAACATGCATTACATTGACCAGTTAAGCTATGAGTTAGAAACGTTAATTAATGATACCTTGAAATCAAATGACTTATTGACAGCTGAAATTAAAGCACTTAGAATCGTAGCTTTGCAGAATAGAGCCGCGCATGTTATGTATTAGCTTCGCAAGGGGTGTCGCCATTGTAGGGGAAGAATGCTGCATCTATATACCAGATAATTCCCAAGAACTTGAGCAAGTAATTGAAGGAATCTGAGCTACAACAACGTGTTCTAAGTGAGCATGCACCTGTATCGCAGGGCTGGGACCCCTGGTCATGGTTCTCAAGCATATTTGGTGAATGGGGCACTACCCTCCTCCACTGGGTGGCAGTAATCGTGGTGGTGATACTGGCATTATGGCTCCTAATTGTGTTGCTCAAATTTCTCTTGCGACAATTGTGTAGCACCTTGTAGTACATGCAATCACCAGCTGCACCTTACTACACCAGGACCAAGACCCTAGTGAATTGGCCAGGGTGTTCCCGTTCTGTGATATACCAGATGTGACTAAAGTATAATAGTTAACAAGTTGATACAAAGTATCAAAAGGAGGAGAGTGAGGAATTTTATATATGCTTCTTTTATATCCTAAAGCTATATTGCTATAATATGCCTTGAAGTTATGCTTGCTTTAAAAGCCATGCTGTAACAAAGTAATAATGAATGTAGTAGAAATTTCTGAGTTCATGTCTTTTTTAAGGTTATAGAATTTGTACTGAGGTTACTTGAGGTACATTTGGGAAAACAGAAAACTAGATAAAACTGAGCAGAACTGGTTGTACCAGCCTGGATAGCAGGCTTGGACAAATATAGAGATAGGAACATGCCTGGGCAGAAAATATAATAACAGCACGTAGTAGCATTGAAGATAAGCTGTGCGTTGCTATGGGTGAGTGAAACTCATTGTCTCTCTCAGGTCAGCTTGACCCAGGCATATGTATCCAGCAGTAATGGAGAGGAATGACTTGCAGTGGAAAAGTACCTCATACAAAATTGACATGTTTTCTTTTTCTGTTACATTGCTGAAAACTTGTTATGCTGGTTGATGATTGGCTCATCCTGAAATGTTAGTATTTTTCAAGATAAGACGTGCAAAATCTAGCTTATAAAAGCTGCTGTAAACTTTAATCAATGACTATTCTCCTTTGTAGAAGTCCCACATGCATGTGTGAGATATTTGATCAAATAAAGCGACGTTAAGACAAAACCCAGTGGTGTGGTTTTTGGCCCGTGACGACGGGAGTGGTTGCTCAGGTAATACTTACAGTGAGAGAATTTGCGATCACAATCCCTAACAGAATCCCATAGTATCTATAAGGGATATGAAGGGGGCACCTGTGGGATAACAAAGTTATTTGTACAGTTGCCTGTGACCACTTGTAACCCTCACTTGTGGCATTGCCACTCATGGGGATTACTTGAGGTCTGAGCAACTGTATAAACTGTTATCCTAAGCCTTATGATTTATGCAACAGGATTTTTGGGGTTCTGGTATGTTATATTTTATTTTTTTCTTAAGTTCCTTTCCATGTGTTTTCTCTATGCTTGGTTGCTATGCTGAGAAATAGGAAAAAATTTACTTTTTTTTTCTTAAAAATTTTTTCATTTAAAGTGTGGTTCTGTTTTTTGGGAGCAGGGGTTTGGTTAGGGTATGCATTTTGTGAGCCTTTGGGACTGTGATAGCTTGGGTTGTAAAGAGCACTGTGAGAAGATGAAAGTGAAACTGGGAGGCAGTACTGCTGAGCAGGCAGCACAGGTGGTGGTGGTTAGTGACGTAGTCGCTGTGCGGATAAATGGGTGATGATGTAATCACTATGTGGATAACTTCAAGTTATCCATATAGTGATTACATCATCACTCATGTATCCACACAGTGATTCAGATAACTGAAGTTATGTGTCAGTTTTTATCCTGACACCTGTTGCATAAATACAGTTATCCTTCAGACTGAAGAATTTCATTTTCCATTTCATATTTGCAAGTGCCTGAGTTCCTGTACTTCTTGTCTACCACTTGCACCACTGCATAAAGAGCTACCACTCCTCCCCCCCCCACATCTCTTCTGAAAAGAGAGTATCCTGGTACTGTGAGGTCCCAGTCATTGCTGCCCATGGCCCAGGTTTCTGTGATGGCAACAAGGTCTATCTTAATATCTGCCACAAATGCCTGTAATTCACTAATTTTGTTGTCCAGGCTCCTGCTGTTGAGGTACACCCCTTTCCAGGAATCACCTAAACATATTTTGTTGTGAGTGATGAGTTTTCCCGTATTCCCCCAGGCCCTCTCCATCTTGTGCTATCTGCAGCACCCTCCTTGTACCCCCTGCCTGCCTTCGCCTGCCTAACTTTAGCCTTGCACTGAACAGTATGTTCCCATTCAACTTCTTTGTTTCCGGTCCCCATTTTTGGGGAGCATTAGGTAGGTTCCCTTCCCCCCTAGCCATGTTAGTACTCCTAGCCTCAGACTCCCCCTCAGCCAGTTTAAACATCCAATATTGACGTCAATCTTCTGCCCTAGCATTCTTACCCCGTTCCTTGTTAGGTGGAGTCCATTGTCCTGAAATAGCCTCTGTTCCCAGAAATCACCCCAGTCACCCATAAAGTAAAATCCCTTTTCTTGACACCATCCCATTAGCCACATATTAAACTTGTCTGTCTCTGTCTGTCTAATTTTGCTCACCCTGGCATTAAGTCTGGTGCTTACTGGCACTACACAGACCTTTTGAGGCAATCTGGCCCACATTTTAAATGCTGAGGAAAGTGCCTGCTTTCTGACAGGAAATCTGTAACTTTATTGTCCCTTTCTTGGGGGAGGGGGGGTGTCACTGGATGTCAGACCAGTCACTTTAAATGAGATATGGAGTGTACATCACATGAGTGTCTCTGCCCAAAGGACTCCCTTGGACCAACTTTTAGGCAGACTGCTACCTCATTCCTCACTTCTTTCTCCTGCAGAAGAGAGGGTACCCTTTCTTCAAAACTCTTGTGCAATGGCAGCTGCCACAAACAAGTACTTTTATCTCAGTTCCAGTCAGAGAGAAACTTTCATGACAGTAGGAGCTGGGACAGTGTGCCAGGCACATGTCTTCTAACAATTCTTACTCACCGACCTCTGCCGTTCAGTAAAGGCCACTGATTCCTCCCCTTTGGAATGCCAAGTCAGACTAGTTGACCCAGTCTTCCAATGGCAAAGAAACTGGCACAACCTAGGGGTTGATAGACACTATTAAAGGTACAGAGCTCCTGAAGGGGGCTACACTCACCTGCCTTTCAAGACTTGATTCCCTCGGTGAGCAACAAGGCATTAAAATGAACCTTCTAATCCAAAGGCCCATCTGGCAGAGGGTTGGCCACACCTCCATCTGCCATCCCCAAGGGAAATATTGCTGGTCAGCATGCTAGTAGTGCATAAGACACAAAACAAAGAAAAGAAAATGGGAGCTCCCTAAGCCTTGAGGTCCTTACCCTCTTGCTTTTCTGATAGCCCCAGCCCAAGCCCTTTGGGGCACTGTGCACAGGAGAGCCAGAGTGGCACATGGCGCATCAGGTCCTACACCATCCAGGCAACCAACAAATCCTTACAACCCACTGGGGCAACTATCTCAACACTATACTGCTTGAACCCCATCATACGTGTACATGTACCCCACCAAAATAGGTAGTGACATTTAGCAAACATATAGTGAACAGTTACAAGTTTCATGCAGTGAAACTTTGCACTAATACTCTATATGCTACAGCTAGAATAATACATGCAGTGAACATTTCCTGTTGTGTAAGTTCTACATTTTATATGCACTTTACTCTAAACTTTGTATATCTCTACTGTACCTTAAAACCCTAGCCTAGTCAAAGTGGTGCAGCTATCTCAGTGCAGATTACTTAAATCTAATATCCTAGCTACTGCCTCTATCCATGACTCTGTCCATTTCACTCCTGGTGTACCCAACAGTTACCTGCTGTTGCTAAGCATATCTATAATACACACTCTAAATGGCATCTATCTACCTAACGGGCATCACCTTGGCACACATTCCCTTTTTGCTTCCTAAAACCTTTTATCTGAGGCTCCTCCTGGAGTTTTGTCTTGTTGCTGGAACCTGTCGGAGAGAAAAGAAACAAACACCCCACACCATCATAGCAAAATTGCATATCTTTACTGATGCCACTAGTGCCAAATTTCCATATTCTATATTCTTTGTTTTCAAATTATAACATTTTCAGAACAAGGTAAACAGTGGAAGGTGTCCCTGTAGTACTGCTAAGGAATCAGTAAGCCCTACAGAGCAAATGTCACTTATGCAATGGTTCAGTGTCACTGGGGTATGTGGGTAACCCCCAACGGATGTAATATATGTGTATGTCCCAAACGGGACCACAAATCCTGTGACCCACCTGAATAAACCAGAAAAGACAGCATATCACCAGTCTGTAGTCATCTTCTTCCAACCAACTGTCCCCACTGGGATACTGTGTGATCTCTCAGGCTGGCGCAGCTTGAACAATGTTTTTTTTTCCCCAAGACGGATTGCTCTAAGATGAATTTTTGCAAAGGTTTCAGGGCCCAGTAACCCGCTTCCCTTGAGAGGCTTGTGAGTATAGTAAAACAGCTGCAACCTTCAGAAAATTAAAACTTGCAGCAAGAGGCTGGAACTTCTCAGGCACATTGGCACCTACTAGAGCTCAACTGACTGGTCTGCTCCTTCACTACACAGGGATTACCTCTTTATGGGATACCAGCAACAGTACTTTGGGTCAGGTTTGGTGCATTTGCTGTCCAACACAGTACCTTGCCTCCACTTTGTATTTAAATACATTATCATTTGGGTAATGCACCAGAGAACAATTTTTAGACAAGGTCAGACCCTGAAAAGTGCCTTCCAAGGTGGATTGTGCCACAGGCTGAGCTGCCTCCTTTGGGCTAATATCCACAGTGGACCAGATATGGAAAGAGACAGCACAGATGGGTTGTTTTTCTGGGGTAAGTTTTCATGGAGTGGACAATTTCTCAGATTCCCTCGGTGAGGCTGGCAACATCAGGAAGGGCTTTCTCTAATGTTGGGTTTTGGGAGGTGGTGGTAATGGCTGGACACTCTTCACAGGCATCTTTCAAGTTGGCAGGGGCATCTATGGCATTTTTCTTCTGAGTTGTCCCCAGAATCGCTCAGATGCTTTCTTCCAGGCTCTTGATCATTGGCTCAGGCTCATCTTCTCCCATGGGCACTGGTCTGTCAGGACTGATTTCATCCCACACTTCCTCAATCTGTACCACACCAACATCCCTGGCTGGGAAATACTGCTCTTGCTCCCTAGAGATTGGGGAACTTTTAACTGAGAATTCCCTTGCTTCCTGCATGGACTCTTCAGACTCATCTCTGGATAACAATCCTGAAGCAGTGGCATGTCATACTGCTCCATTGAGGGCTAACAGTCTCCCAACTCTGCACACGCTGAAAAGTGGGATGAAATACACGTCATTTTCATTATGTGAGCATCAAAATCAAGGGGCATCATGGGCCACTTTGGGAGTCACTTCTTCCTTCCTGTGAGTAGGCCACTCTAGCAAGGTCAGTGAGATGATTTACATTTTTGGAGCACTCAGCCATGATGTCCCACTGGTTTTTGGTGCAGCCTAAATGGGCTTTGAATTTCCCAGTCTCCAGATCAGTACAAAAAAATTCTCAGTCACAGCTCGCTTGTATACATTACAGTAGCCCCCCTTTTCTCTCCCTGTTCAAGTGCTACAGTACAACGTGTATGCCTGCATCATGCTCACCAAATTGACAATTCATCTAAATAGCACAATTCTTTGTCTTCTTTGATGTTTCTTGCTAATTTACTCACTCACTCAGCCACATACTAGTTTTTTTCTCTTTTTTCAACAGGTACTTACTGTGTTGCTTTGCAGCTAGCACCCCAAAAGCATACCATGCCCCAAGTTGGCAGAGTCATTTTTTTCCCAATGACTCCAGGGGAAACTACACTAATGTTTTTTTTTATACTCAAAAACAAGTTTACACTGACACAGGGAGAAGAAAATACAGTTTTCTTCTCACAAACTCCTTGCCCATTCTCTAGCACTTTCTCACTCACTGTCCTCCTCATGTCTCCATTCCACCAGTGCACACCATGTCACGGTGATAATACCACACTAATCATGTCACTCCATTCCTACATGATTTACATATTAATGACTTTCATCACCTGTATGTGCCATGAGTCCATGAGCTGACATCTTACTCCAAGCAGCTCACTTGCACTTCCTATGCTCCCCAAAATTTCGAATCAGCTGCTTCTCCAGCATCATCTTTTCTCCTGTCACTGCACATTAACATTTTCCACAGATGACTGCAGATTCCACTCAGTGCCCTCTGAGATGCCAGGGACCCCTTTGGTGCCCCAAATGCTGGATGACAAGCTCTCAATGTAAGCCCACCTCCCTGGTCTAGGGTTATAACAGATGGAACTAAGGTTTCAGAGAGGAGGGGGCTCACACCAAAAAAACTAACAATTTCATACTCAGCTGACCTTCTGAACCTGTGGTGATCTCATGAACTCCACTGACACATTGCCGGGCAGTTGGAGTTGCAAAGGAAGGAGAAGGCAGAACTTGGAAGCAGAACAAATGCAAATGTCCAAGTGGGGATATGAAACAAATTAGAACCCTTTATTCCTTCTATATGAGCTCACAGAAATTGCATTTGAACCACTTCTACTGTTTTCAACATACTTCAGCTGGCACAGTCTATTTGCGTATCACACCTTCACCACTGAGTGAACAGACTTTTCATCCTGGGTTGACTTCAGCCCTGGTGGGACACTTTTTTGTGGTATACTACTGGCCCCAATGGAGGCATTGTTACTTTGGGAATTCACCACCCCATGCAATGGTGGGGGCCCCACAGCACCTCTAGCCCATTTTTATGTTGCTTGCATGCATGTGCAAGAAACATAGTGCCATCATCCGAGTTTTCCAGAGGTGTGTCAGCCTCTTCCAATTCAGTCAGTGTGTTTGTAGGCGCGGTTGCAGTGCGCCAATCACTGCTCCAGCTGTCTATGACAGCTGAAAATACAGTGGCATACAGCTGAAAGGGAGAGCTCCGCTTCAGTGAGCAGAGCTCCACCTCAACACACACACACACATGCACGCACACTGCGTGCTCATGCGCCTTCCCCCTCCCCCCCACACTGTACAGCTGACGGGGTGCCCAATCCCCTGGTCGGCTCCATGTCCCCCAAGCATCCAGATGCCACGCTGGGAGCCCACCCCAGCATGGCAAAATGTTTATGGGTGACAGGGGTGCCCAATACCCTGTCGGCTGCACGCGCCCCCCAAAGCTTCCAGGTGCCACGCTGGGAGCCCACCCCACCATGGCAAAATAATGTTATGGCCGACGGGGGTGCCCAATCCCCCGCTGGCTCCTGCCCCAACCAACATCTCCAGCTGCCACGCTGAGAGCCCACCCAGCGTGGCAAGCGTCCCTCATCGTCTTAGGAAATAAAAGACCCTGTAAAGATAAAACTGTCCTCAGCGCTTCTCCTGCCCCCTCCCACAACCCGCACCCACCCTCGCACCCTGCCTCCCCACAGCCCCTCACCCCATACTTACTCCGGGGCTAGGCAGCGATCTTCAGTGGACCGGAACGCCTGCACTCTTCAAAGCCGACTGCTAGTGAGGAAAGCCGCCGTAAGCTATATAATGGGATAGATAGGGTTTTTTCAACTTATTGCATATCTCAGGCATTTTGGGAATTTTGCCCCAAATTTTTCAACATGGATTTTGGGACCCTTCTCATGAATGTTGTCACTGTCATGGCGTTACTTGAGCCTGAAGGGTGATTTCAGACACTGCATGAAATCACCTTTCTGGAATGATTAATGAAACAACACTGCCAGTGGTCATAAGGTGGGCTCTCAAAAAGCCTATTTTGAAAAATTGGTGGAAAAATTCCTAAAAATGACTGTTTTACGAGCATGCGTTGCACAGTTCCTAAACACGCTCGTAAGTTTGTGAATTTTCAATATTTTAACTCCAGATTTTCAACATTGCCATTTTACCACAACTTCTTATGAGCAGTACAGCTGTCATTTTTCACATCTCACCCAAAATGTGTTTCCGCCCATGGCGCACAATGTGCGCGGTCGATTGTCTTGAAATCAATGCGGGACACATTAAGACAATCACAGTGACACTGTTCATGAGCAGAGTTCTTAAAATGGCTATGTTGAAATTTGGTGAAAATATTCTAAAAATGATCGCTTTACGAGCGCATTGCAGTTCCTACGCATACTTCGTAAGTTTGTAAAATTTCAATATTTTCACTCTAGATTTTCAACATTGCCATTTTACCACACCTCCTTATGAGCAGTACAGCTGTCATTTTTCACATCTTACCCAAACTGTGTTTCCACCCATATAGTGCACAATGGCACAGTCGGTGTGCGAAATCAATGTACGGGACACATTAAGAAAATCACAGTGACACTGTTCATGAGCAGAGGTCTTAAAATGGCTATATTAAAAATTTGGTGAAAAAATTCCTAAAAATGACTGTTTTATGAGCGTGCATTGCAGAGTTCCTCATGCCGGCTAGATGAGTTCGCAAATTTTCAACATTTTCACTCCAGATTTTCAACATTACCATTTTACCACACTCCTTATGAGCAGTACAGGTTGTCATTTTTCACATCTAAGCCACAAGTGTTTCTGCCCATGTAATTGCACAATACGCAGTTGGTGTGCGGAAATCAATGTATGGGACACGTTAAGAAAATCACAGTGACACTGCTCATGAGCAGAGGTGTTAAAATGGCTATGTTGAAAATTTGGTGAAAAAATTCCCCAAAATGACTGTTTTAGGAGCACACATTGCGCAGTTCCTACGCACGCTGGCAAGTTTGCGCCCCAATTTGTAATATTTAGATTTTCAACAGTGCCATTTTACCGCACTTCCTTATGAGCAGTACAGCTACCATTTTTCACATCTCTCCCAAAATGTGTTTCCGCACATGTAGCACACAATGGTACAGTCGGTGTGAAAACAATGTTTGGGACAGATTAAGAAAATCACAGTGACACTGGTCATGAGCAGAGGTCTTAAAATGGCTATGTTGAAAATTTGGTGACAAAACTCCATAAAATGACTGTGTTATGAGTGAGCATTGCGCAGTTTCCACGCACCCTCGTAAGTTCATGAATTTGTAATATTTTCAGTCCAGATTTTCACCAGTGGCATTTTTCCACACCTCCTTATGAACAGTACAGCTGTCATTTTCCACAACATGGCCGAAATGTGTTTTTACACTTTCAGCACAGAAATGCGTGGTCACTGTGGGAAATCATTGTTCGGGACAGATAAAGAAAATCACACTGACACTGTTCATGATCGGAGGTCCCAAAATGCCTGTGTTAACAATCTGCTGTAAAAAAATCCCCAAACTAGTTACATTACGGGTCTGCGTTGCACAGTTTCTATGCACACTCATGACTTCACCAGTTTTTTTAAGATTTTCACAGCAGATTTTCAACATTGCCATTTTTTACACCTCCCCATGAACAGTACCGCTGTCATTTTTCACATCCTGTTCAGAATGTGTTTTTGCACCTGTGGTGCCAAATGCCATAGTCACTGTGCAAAAGCAGTTCTCGGCTAACAAACTGATATTGCCACTGTTCATGAGGTGGGGGTCACAAAAAAGCCATGTTGAAAATTTGGAGTGAAAATACCAACGAATGCCTGAGGCGTTAGGGTTTCTGACCATAAGGCCCCACCCTGTAGAGAATGACAGGCATCAGGGGTGTGACTTGGGATTCTTACCTGTCATGCTCATACCATTCCACCATCACCCACACTCTGTAGCCAGTGAGAGGCATCAAGGTGTGCCTCGGACTCTTCGGGCCCAAACTTCACTCCATTCTCCTATACCACACCCATCTCACCGTATTTCCTGATGGAATGGGGTGCGCATAAGGACCAAAGACCCCAAGGCACACCGTGACACTTGTCAGTGTCTGCAGGGTAGGGTGTGGTGAAATGGCATGGTTGTTATGCCTGATGACCCAAAGACACACCCCAATGCCTGTCAATCTCTGCAGGGTGGCGGTGGGGTTGGCTTCAATTCAGTACTTCGATGCCATTCCTATTACGCAGCTCTGTAACTTCTACACTACCAATGCCAATGCCAGCAAGCAAACATTCGGCATTGACAAATCTTGTTATATGTGGTGTGGTAGAAAATAAGTAAAACATAGAGGACAGTTTGTGAGTGTTCATACACTACAAGGATATTTTTCACTCAAGAGGTTTCCATGGTAACAGGAGATCACGAGAGTGTAGCTCAAGTTCTCGTTACTATGGAAGCCTTGAGAGTCAAAAATGTCCTTGTTGTGTATGAGCGCTCATACATTGTCTTTTATAGTGCACGGGCACTCATAAATGAAAGATTTTTTTATTTTTCAATGCCACTCACTTCTCGGGCCAGCTCTCACCACTGTGGCCATTTCAAGAGGAGCAGATGTCATGGAACGCACATACACAAAGACGCTTCATTTTGTGCTGTAGTAGCTACATAGATAGTGCAGCACAACAAAGAAAGTGATGTAGCTACTGCAGCACAACGATGCTGTTCTATGCATACACTTCCATGCAGTACAGTGTTCTACCATACTCTATATATGTTTAAACATGTTCCTACTCTCGTTGATTACTTTAGGAAAGGAATATGTTACTCTGCTTACCTGTGTTTTGAATACTAAAATTAAAGCATTTTGTCATTCCAACAAAAATAAACAAAGCTCAACAGAGATACTCCAGGAATCAAGCTGTCTACTTTTTTTTTTCTGTAAAGCATGAGAATAATTTGGTTATCAGTCTAAACTGTGAGAAGGCTCTTGGCAGCATCATAATACTGAATTTCCCCATTAATTTTGCCCACCCTCTGCATTTCTTCACCTTTTCACGTTGAAGCGCTTTCCTAATCACAAGGCACACTAGTCACAGTCTTGGAAAACAACATAGAGAACAACAAAACCTTAAACATTAAGAACAAGCTGGCCCGATCGCTGAGTTAGTGTGGTGACATCATCAGTATGGGAATGAAGCTCAAGTTCCTAATGATGTCACCACACTAACAAGGTGTTGAGAACCTGTGAGTTCTTAACACAAGTGTTTTTTTTTTATAGCATAATATGACAGAATGTTTTCCAACCAAGAATAATGTCTTTATTATTTGTAACACTCTCTATGTGTACCTTTTTTTCGTGAGAGAGTTTGAAGGAATGTTATCATTTTTAGGCAGTCTGGTCAAATTCATTTAGAGCACCTGAGTGTTGGGGTAGATCAGCTCACACTCCAGTATTTTAGTACTGCTGGAATGTGAGACTGATATTGAAATAGCAAAATGCACCAAAACTGGAGACAAAACATTTTTAAATATGTGGGGGACAGGAGGAAGGCTAAGCTAGGGATTGCAAGGCTGAGGGGGGAAGGTGAGACATAAATTGAAGAGGACAGTGAAAAAGCAGAAGAGCTAAATAAGTAATTTTGCTCAGTTTTCACAATGGAAGGGAAGGGCAGGGGGCCAGAGCTTAGGGGGAGCAGGTAGGTGGGACAGAGGGATTGACCCTAGTTCTTTCAGTGTCGAGAGGGTTAGGGAGGAATTAGACAGGTTGCGGGTGGATAAGGGCATGGGGTCAGAGGGTCTGCACCCAAGGGTGATCCAGGAGTTGGGGGAAGAACTGGCAGCCCGTTGACAAGGCTGTTGAACCTGTCTCTGGAATCGGGAAGGGTGCCAGAGGACTGGAGGAGGGTGAACGTGGTGCCGTTGCATAAGGGGGGCAGCAGGGAGATGAAAGAGAACTACCATGCAGTCAGCCTCACCTCAGTGGTGGGGAAGGTCATGGAGGCACTCATTAAGGAGAAGGTGATAGACTACCTAGAGGAGAACAGGCTTCTAGATGATAGATGGCATGGATTTACGAAGGGGCGGTCATGCCAGACAAACCTAATTGTATTATTTGACTGAATGACACAGGTAATCAACTGGCGGGGGGGGCGATGGACATGGGCAATCTGGATTTCAGCAAGGCCTTTGACACCATTCCCCACAGGAGGCTCGTAAACAAGCTGGAAAGTGTAGGGACAGGTGAAAAAATAACCAAGTGGGTAGAAAACTGGTTGGCAGATAGAAGTCAGAGAGTGGTGGTTAACAAGATTTACTCGGGGACAGGGCGGGTGATAAGCAGGGTATTCCAGGGGTCAGTACTGGGTCCCATCCTTTTCAATATCTACATTAGTGACGTAGGGGAAGGACTGAGAGAGTGGATGGGCCTTTTTGCAGATGATGCAAAGATCTGCAATCGGGTGGATTCCACAGGGGGGTTGGAGGACATGAGACATGACTTGAGGAGTTTAGAAGCATGGGCAGAGACTTGGCAGCTAAAATTCAATGTCAAAAAGTGTGCTGTGATGCACCTGGGGCACAAGAACCCGAAAGCAGGATACACATGGGGGGGGAAGATATTAGGGTTACAAAGCAGGAGAAGGATTTGCGAGTAACAGAATCTAGTAACCTCAAGGTGGAAAACCAATGCAGCAGGTCAGTGGGAAAAGCAAATGGGATGCTGGCGTGTCTTGGCAGTGGCATCTCTAGCAGATGAAGCAAGGTACTGATGCCACTCTACAAAGCCATGGTGAGGCTACACCTGGAGCATGGGGTCCAGTTCTGGAGGCCACATCTGTGTAAGGACATAGACAGGATGGAGGAGGTTCAGAGGAGGGCAACTACGATGGCACAGGGTATGTACCTTCATACTAGCCAAGAAAATGCTGACCTTACTTCTCCTAATCACTGGTGATGTTGAGCCAATCACCGGCGATGCTGAGCCAAACTCTGGGCCCCCCTTCCCTTTCCAATTCCTGAGGGGCCTAAGAATGGCTCACTTAAATATCTGCAGCCTACTACACAAAGTAACACTCCTGCAACAAATTCTCCTATCTATAAAACTTGACATTCTGGTTATTTCAGAGACCTGGCTAAAGTCAAATATCCAGGATGCTGAAATCTCTATCCCTGGCTACACAGTTATCCATCACGACCACCCAAGCAGTAAAAGGGGAGGAGGTATAGCTATGTACATCACATCCTCCCTGCAGTTCACTCCTGTTATGCTATCCTTGCCCTTACAGTCCATTGATGTCCTGCCGATAAAACATGCCCTCCCTCACACAATACCATCATTTGTAGCCAGATGGTACTGTCCACCTGACTCCCCCATGCCCTCCATCTTGGATCATCTGGGATTACTAAAAAACACAAGCAATGGGGGGTAAGCTCTATATCCTTGACTGGAATTGGTTATCGTATGGCAGCTCCAAGTTTCACAATCAGGTGGCCATGCTGAACCTGTCCCAAATGATCACTGACTCCACATGCCTAAACCTAAAATCAATGAACCATTCTCTCCTAGACTGGTCCCTTACTTCCCACCCACACCTGATACTTGCCTCAGGCCTCTTACCAGACTCCATAAGCGATCACTACATGATCTACTCAGTAAGGAAGGTCTTCAGACCAAAGACACCTCCCCCAAGAACCCTTCTGACCCAGTCCTACAAATCCCTGGACCTCACCTCTCTCCTAAATGACCTAGCTAACTCAGACTGGTCCTACATCCCCAGGGCCATCTCTATCAATGCCACTCTAGAGTATTTCTAATCCAGGTTCCTCGCCACCTGGAACTTCTACACTCCACTTAGATGGGCATGGATGAGAGGTGCCCTTCTGCCCTGGGTCATGGCCAACATCATGGCGCATCTCAGAGCCAGGGACCAAGCATGAAAGTCTTTCAAAGCCATGGGCTCACACTAGGCTCACGTAAAGTACCTCACATTACGAAATGCATACACAAGGCTTCTCCAGCAGGCTAAAGGAAACTACTTCAAAGCAGATTTCCACACTAATCTTAATCGCCCAGCTAAATTCTGGAAGGTGGTCAAATCGCTGTTCACCCCTCCTTCACCGCCCCCACCCCTGCTCTAAGCATAGGTGGTGCCACGGTGACGGAACCCCTTACAGTGGCCTCAGATTCAACTCCTTCTTCACAAACTACCTCATCACTTTTGTCCTCCCTCCTCCTTCCCCTCAAATTCCCTTCCTTCAAACCCCCTCAGATCAAGCCGCCTCTCACTCCCCCTCCTTCTCCTTCCATCTGATCTCAATGAATGATGTTTTCAATACTCTGCTTGCCCTAAATCCCTCCAAGGGAAAATGCCCCATCAGGCTGGACTCCAAAATGCTATACCTGTCTGCCCCTGCCATGGCTCTCCACCTGTCCGAGCTTTTCAACCTCTCTTTCTCACTCGCTTGTGTCTCCCCTCCCTGGAAGCATGCCACTGTCATTCCCCTCCCTAAAGGTGGAGACCCTTCCACCCCTGGCAACTACCACCCTACCTCCCTCCCTCCTTCCCGCAGTAGCTAAAATCCAGGAACACCTAGCCCTCGCTCAACAATCCAACTTTCTCAACTCCTCATCTTTCTTCTCCCCTTACTAGTCTGGTTTTAGGAAGTCCCACTTCACCACCACCTCCCTCCTCAGGTTCACTGACTCAGTACTTACAGGTATTGATAAAGACCACATCACCTCAGCTATTTTCATCAACCTGGCGAAGGTGTTTGACACTGTCTCACACTCACTCCTACTGCCTAAGCTCTCACTTGCAGGGCTACCAGTTGGTTCCATTCTTACCTGGTAGGCAGGTCCCACTCTGTCAGAATTGGTGACTCTGCCTCTGCCTCCCTCCCAGTTATCTCTGGTGTACCCCGAGGCTCGGTCCTCAGCCCGTTATTGTTCTCCATTATTCAGAATAACCTGCACTCTGCCTACCCCCATTCATCCATTCAAATGCATGCAGATGACACAGTGCTGTATACCTCTGGACCCTCTCCCACTGAAGTGATAACCAGTCTCCAGCAGGACTTCAATGATGTTCAGGTCTGGTTTTGTTCAAATCAGCTTTTTCTCAATCCTAAGAAAACTGTTTTGATGTCCTTCGGCACAAGGCAGAGGCTTTCTCGGCTTCCCAGCACCCCCATTTTCCACACCCTGGATGGGTCTTCTCTGGAGGTCTGCACCTTCTTTAGATAACTTGGGGTCTGGCATGACCAGCACCTCAACTTTTCTGCACATATTGATGCTATCCTCAGAAAGCTGCATCCCAGGTTAGTGGCCCTATACAGGAACCGAGATTGCATCTTGCTGCTAGCCCACAGTGCAATTGTGCCGAAATTATCCTCCCTATTTTGGACAAAGGTGATGTTGTCTACAGTGCCATTCATAAGTCCAACCTAGCCAGTCTGGACCCCCTTTTCCACTCCTTCTGTCGCTTTGCCCTTAACTGTCCTCCCCTTACTCATCACTGCATCCTCCTGCAGACCCCTGACTTACCCTCGCTCCATGATTGGCGCAAAACCCACTGCACAAGGCTAACAGCAAAGTTCTGATCCCAGTCCCTAGCACCTTATTTTTTTGTTGTTATTTATTTCTTGTGCCTTACCTCCTCGGCTGGGGTGTTCCCTATGATTCCACTTCCAGTCTGTCTCAGTGGCTCCTACACTGGGCGCCATGCCCAAGCTCCAACTTCCTTCATCACCCTTTCTTAGGCCACATCATGCCCCCCACAGCATGGAAGGCCGAGGGTTCAGGACAGAGGGAGCACCTAGGAGTGTCCGGTGAAGGGTCGCAGACAGACCTTCATGAGCGCCGGAGGATTCGGCATTTAATTTTCCCTTAGTTCCCCTACAGCATGGGGTGCAGTGATGCTGCTGATGCTGTGCTACCCCTCCATCCACCGCCAGGAGCCAGCACCTTCGTGGGATTCCCACCCCACCTCCCGGAGGAGGAGAGCAGTCCTGGGGATGCTCAATCATCCTCCCACTGGTCGACCCCCGACAATCCCAGTCCGCACCTGAACCTGAGTCACCTGCGTAGCGCAAAGTGTGGCATCCAGCGCCTCAACCCTCAGCACCACTGGGCTGGCCAGTCCCTACCACCTTAACTCTCCTCTGCCCTAACTGCTGCATCCTCTCCAGCCTACCCTCTCAGAAACTTCGACCAACACCTCATGGCCATCCCGCTCATGACCACCATGGCTGGCCAGACCGCCTTTAGGCATCGCATGCCTGAGTTGTGGAACTTCCTTCCCTTGGTTGTTCAGAATGCCTCTCCCACCCAGCACCTCAGCTCTCTCCTCAGTACTCACTTTGCCACTGCCTGCTCCTGTGCCTAAATCCTGTTTGCCTTAACCCTAATATCTTCTGGTTCTGGAGTACTTGAGCAGTACTGTACTTAGTTATGTTTTAGTGCCTCATATTCTCATTTGCCACTGCAATTTGTCTATGGCCTCACTAGCAGCTGCAGGGCTGCCTATTCTTACCCTGTAGCAAACTGTTATGTATTAAACTCACTATTCCATTGTGACTTTATTTTTGCCTCTGTATTTATGCACTCTCTGTAAATATGTATTGTATTTTATGCACTCTCTGCAAATATGTATGTAATCTCCTCTACCCTTACCCCAGGATGCATCTGAAATCGAGCTGTACTCTACTCAGTATGCCTTCCTGCTAAAACTGTTAAATAAATAAACTTTAAATAATGCAGGGTAAACGCTATGAGCAGAAATGCATGGGAAATGGGGCTGTACACCTTGGAAACTAGAAGGGAAAGAGGGGGTATGATTGAAATGTTCAAATATGCCAAGGGGATCAACAAGGTAAAGGCAAGGAGTCTATTCCATAGGAAGGACGGTGCAGTAACAAGGGGGGCATAGTCTGAGACTACAGGGGGGAGATTCAGGAGCAACGTGGTGACAGTTCTTCATGGAGAGAGTAGTGAAGGCACAGAACAGGCTTCTGGAGGCTGTGGTGGGGGCAGAACAGTGTCAGAGTTGAAGATTGCATGGGACAGACATAAGGGGTTGTGTGGGAATGGGAAAGGGGGCAGATTAAAAAAAGGGGTGGAAAGGGCAGACTAGATGGGCCTGAGGGTCCTTTTCTGTTGTCAAGATTCTATGATTCTATGGAGGGGGCACAGTGCAGCCTGAGCAACATGGCCACGGACCGCTAGACCTCTGCAAATCTTTAGAAATAAAATGGTTTAAATCGGAGGTTTCCCCACAATAAGACCAACATACTCTAAAGAAACTGATAACTGAAACATCAGGGAACAAGCATGGGCAATCTCCGGAAGGAAAAACAGTCTGGTGAAGGTACAAAATCCAAAGCTTTGTCCTCAGCTTCTACTTTGTGAGAAGGGCCAGGCCGTGAGCTGGAACATGAAGCAAACAGTAAGGAAGAAGCCCTACAATCTCTCGGAGAAAAACTGAATCACCTTATCACTTCAGTGACAGGGCTGTCAAATAAATTTGACTCACTTACTGCATGGGTTGCTACAGTGGAAAGCTCCTTGAGCTCGATCACCTCAGCATTGATGATGGCATTGAAAACAGCAGGTGCAGCTATAGGAGCTGTGGCTTCAGTTATAAAAGAAAATGGACACTTGCGCTCTCGGCTGGAAATGCTGGAAAACCAGTCGAGAGCCTCGAATTTTAGAATACTGGGCATAGCCGGGCGGAGCGAAGGCGACCACCTGTCTCTGTTCTTAAAAGAGTGGATACCTCAACAATTGGGTCCTGAGGCAGCTCCACTAGTGCTGCATATCCAGAAGGCATACAGAGTGGCCTTTCAAGGATGTCAGGATAACCTTGAAGGCCCGCGTACTGTGGTGATGGTACTGGACAGTGTGGGCTCAAGAGATGCTCTGATGGCCCTAGCTCGAAGGAAAAGGATTCTTCTCCACGAAGGCAACTAAGTACAACTGTATCCGGATCTAGCATATGCAACCAGGTAATGGAGAAAACTATTTGGTGGGGGAAGGGCGATGCTTCAAGAAGCAGAGATTCCTCACGGCCTAATATTTCCCGCACACTTGCGTATTGAGCACCAGAACAAGATATTTCTATTCTCTGAACCGGCAGACACTCTGAAATGGTGTCAAAAACATGCCCCTTCTCGTCGGAGGGAACAGCAGGACGAAGATAATTCATCGGAGGAAGAAGTTCCCTGAGGAATTTGGACATTTAGATAAGTTTGTTTTATTACAGGGCTGAAAGGGTGAGGGGGAGCTTATTTTTTCCATGTCTTGTCGAAACATTTCTCTTGACCCATATTAAGCTGAATTTTGTGTTGGATTTTAGTTTTTCAGCTGGTCTGGACTTTCTGTAATGAACTTGGGTCATATAATTACCCCTCCTGTTCCGTAAATTCCAGCCCTGTTAATATGGAAAATGTCTGTTAAATTGCTGGGAAAGTTGTTCATCCTGATCTGATGTTATTTACAATAAGTACCTAATTCTTAAAAGGGTGGTGTTGGTCTGATAGATCTGGGGAAATAGATTACTTGATTGAGATTAGGGGATCCGTGTATTATTTCTTGGTTTAACACTAACTTTAGTGTAATTACTTTGTTAGAGCATGGTGCCTGTGACAGATAACTCCATATACCAGGCAAATCTAATTTTTTTTTAAGACTGTTGTAACAGCCCTTTTTACACTCCTCCTTTCTTGCTGTAATTCCACATCTTTCTTTCCATGTTATATAGGCAGACCACCTATATAACATTCTTTCTATCCCTTGAGCATTCTTGTCCTGGTGTATGAAGATCTGCACAGCCCTTTCTTTGGTTGCCACCCCCGTTTCAGAACCTCCTAATGTGAGGTATGCAGAAATACAATAGTTGCATGAAATAAGTATTTCATTTGGATATGGGAATTGTGAGCGCTTGTTTATATTCATGGTGTGGGTCCTGTAATGACCCCTTTATGTATGCAAACCCTCGTATGGTTCTGGTTTGCGTTCCGTTTATCGTTAGGTACCCCCCCTTTTTGTCCCCTCCTTGTAAATATATGGAGTAAGTCAGAGCTGCTTCTGTTCTGTGGAAATAATGTAATTTCAGCCCCAAATGTTTTCAGAGTAACTGCAAGGCAGAACTAGCCTGTATAAGTTAGAGTGATGGCTTCTTGATCGTGCGAGCAGCCCGTGCGGCAGAAACCGCCCTCTTTATCTGGTCAAACACTCTGAACACCGCTTTAGAAGTGTTCCTTCCTCCCGAGTGCCCCAAACACTGAATATCTCGGTTTTGTGCATATAAAACTCCTTTAAAGTGCCTTTCAACCTGTTTGCAGTTAAGAAGAGGTCTTTCTGGTTTGGACTCATTGTAAATGGCAGCAGTAACGCGCAAAGCACTGCATATTGAGTTAATAAATAAACAACCTGCATTTTACTTTATTTGCAGCACACAAAAAGGAATTAAATCAGTAGAGACTACAAAATGACTATTTCATGACGTAAACAAGCTATAACAACAAAAGAAGGTCTGTGAAAACGAGTTGTACAACACTGTGGTTTGTTTGGCCTTAACCCCCCCCCCCCACATTCTCTGTTAAACAGAGGTTAAACAAAAGTGTTTCTTTTGTTTTGTGTGTTTAGTTAAAATGCTTCTAAAAAGTGGATTGAATGCTATTAATTCATTCTTTCGAAATAATTTATAAAACAAACAAATGTTTCCCCTCATAGAAGGTCACCTGCTTCTCTGTGTGGAGTCTCACTTCCTATTCTGTACTATAGAGTTGGCCGGCTGGTCACCTCCCTTATTTAAAGGCACAGTACTAGGATGTGGAGTTACTCCTGCATTGTCTGAAACTAAATTTTTATTAACCAGTTGTTGTTTCTATATAGTGATGTTGACAACATTACAACTTAAAAGGAAATGTTATTCTGTGTTCAGAAATGAAAATAGACTTATTCTGTTGTTTAAAGATAATTTTGAAACGCATAGGGTGGAGTTATACAAGTCACATGTTCCCATTCTGGTATATAAGTCTTGACTTTATTCAGTTCTGTAGATAGCCTGGTGGGGTACAGAAGTATTCTGACCCCCCAGTAAGATGTTCACTAGCTCCTTCTAGTGTCCGAGATGCTGCTTGGAAACGTATGTTTATTTTGAAGAAGTTTTATGTTATTTATTTTTGTTGTCTGAAGTTCGCAGTAATTGTTCACCTTTAATAAAATCTTTGCTTCTGAATATCTACAACTGTGGAACAGCGTCCTCCTTAAAAACCCACACCTCACAGTGCCTAATTCCCTATTATAGGGACAACTGATGACATTGTGAACTTGAACATTATTTTAACAACCATGCAGCTCTTGGACTCATTTGCAGCAATTGCATTACCAGATAGTGTTAATTAACATATTATTATCCCCTCATAGGACATATCTTATTTCATTCAACAGACCTTTTGATAGTATTAAGAGGAGTGGCACCCTCATTCTATTTTACATACCTAAGGGTGAATGAAGATGTCATGACTGTATGTCTGTTTTTACAAATAAATAAACAAAGTTAAAAAAAAAAGATTCTATGATGAGGCTAGCACCCGAGAAAAGCTGTTCTGAACATTCTAAAGAGTTGAAGAAAAACAAATTCTGATTGCTTCAGCTAAGGAAAGTTGTTCTATTGGGGCCTATTCACGAATGGGTGGGAGGTACATGCCAAAGGCATGTATCCTGCCCCGCAAAGCTCTGCACCCCTGGGAAAGATGCGCAGTGGTCGTATTCACGTACACCAGCCATCACGCGGCACCCTCCCATGCCCCCTGATGGGCAGGTGCACAGGGGCTGTACTGCGGACATGGGTGGGCATCCAATGGGATGCCCTGACCCAGTCTGCCACTGGATGCCCAGACCCAGTCCACCACTGGATCCCTTTCACCCATGGGGCAACGCAGTAGCCAGACAGCTGCAGTGTGGCTGTGGCACAGAGTTGGGTGGGTGCTAGGTAGGCCACCCCTAGCACTCCATGTCATACCCGAGGGCTGAGGCAGTGTGTTGGGAGGTCCTCTGTGCCCCAATATCTCTGCTGCATCCAGCGGCAGCATCTCAAGGGGGGCACATACTAGTTATGGCTGGATCTTGTTGGCATAGCTGTCAGTCCCCGCACAGCACTGCACTTTAAGTACATGGTAGCGGAGGTGGCCATACTCTGTATGATGCACCAGTCCCACGCAGATGTTCATGGTCGGTCCAAGGATCAGGTATGAGATCCACAACACTGTTGTGCATCCTGCACAGGTACAGTGGTGCGGTGGCTACGCACTGCAATTACATGGTGCATAGGCACTCCACACCTTCATGAATAGGCCCCAATTGTTCAAAACCTTGAAGAGCAAGTTTTGAAAACCACTTGGAAAACATGCTTACTGTGTACTGTAATGCTGTGTGTGAACCTCTTTATTTCCCAATCATGGAAATGTTCCTGTTTTAACTGATGCACTATCTATGCTCAGCAACTACACTGCAAATATAAGCAAGCAAATATGTGGCACTAACCAATGCTTGGTTTGTATCCTATTATTTCCCAATGTATAAACAAAAAACAAATAGATATAGAGACATATATTGTACTCTAAAAGGGGAAACCTGCATGATCCAGTTATAGTTATAGCCGTACAAGAGGCCTTCCACTCCTCCTGGCTGCTTAAATCAGAATTGTCTCATAACCTCCCACAAGGGGTATTATCTAAAGCCTATGGCTATCAGCCTCAAAGTAGCTGTAATGGGAGCCAAAAAAATAATAAAATGGAGGCATTACCAAACCCAACTGGACCCAGCACTGCACATAAGCCATCTAAAGCTAATACAGCTACTCCTGAACCACAGGACATTTTACAAGTGTCAGGAGACAAAAAAAAATCTAAGAATAGATAGTCTATATCAAAAAAATATGAAAATAAAAAATCTTTAAAATATCTTATTTCACACTGAGTTGGGGGTGAAGGGAGCAACTTCCAAAATTACTACACTCCATAAAGACAAAAACTTATTATACAATGGCAAGAAAATTCCTGGACTCTGATTGGTCAGTGTGCACTTATGGCAATAAAGTTATCTGAGTACAACTTTTCAGCATGAAGTCCAACCACAAAAACGATTGTATAACAGACTGAATAACAAACCACAACCTCTCTTAGCAAGAGAAATTGATGCCTCACAATCAAAAATACAGAAGCCAAAATTTAGTTTCATATAAAAACCTTATTTATTTATATTGTGGGGGGACAAAATTTTTGCCATGACTAAAACATTTAACAGTTAGGCAGAGAACAAGTGTCAGAACATCTCCTTTATAGTGTGGGAACATCTTATTATAGTATCAGTTTTACAGTTTTATTTTTTATGAGGAAACACACTGCATATGAATGCACTGCATTAAGGGTATGCAAATATCTAATTGCCTAGTATTGTATACCACACTACAGTGATTCCAGACAATTATTTGCATAGCCATGATGCAGTGCTTTTACATGGGGAGTGTTTCCTCAAAACAAAAAATTAAAAAATAAAACTGTACAACTAATACTATAAGACAGATGTCCCTACACATAAAAGGGATGTTCCAATACTTGTTCTCTGTCTAGTAGCCATCCACATGTGCTCATTTTGGTCCCCACAGTATTAATAAGAGCTATTGTATAATAGCAATAATGCATGACAAGGTGTGGGTTGTGTTGGAATAACCTCACTTCTGAAATGTTGGATGCACTTGGTCTCTGGCACAAACACAACCCACATTCTGTCATGCATCATTGCTTAATTCATAGGGTGCTCCCTGGTGGACCCCGCCTCTTTCAGCTAGAACGCCCTATCCAGGCTTGCCCTGTTGATCCCCTTAAGATATTTGAAGAACTCAATCATGTCCCCTTTGTTCCTCCTCTCCTCCAGGGAGTATAGGTTGAGCTCCTTGAATCTCTCCCCATCGGACTTTCACCCCAAACTCTATCATCCTGGCCTCCCTCCTGTGGATCCTCTCCAGGAAAGCAATATCCCTTTTTAAGTACAGATGCCAAAACTGGACATAGTATTGAATATGTGGTCTAACCAGGCTGTTGTAAAGTGGCAGGATCACCTTGAGATTATTCCCCTGGCTAAGCACTCCAGCATTTTGTTTGGTCTTGCTGCAGCTATTCTACACTGCTCTGAGTTGTTCATTCTGGCATCCACTACCACCCCGAGATCCCTCTCCCCACTCGAAGCCTGCAGTGTCACCCCTACCTCCCTCCCAGGGTGTACACATGAGCTGGGTTCCTGGCCCCCAGGTGGATGACCCTGCACTTCTCAGTATTAAATCTCAGCTTCCCATTGCATAACCACTCCTCTAGAGCCTCCATGTCCCCTTGTAGGGCTAACCTACCCTCCTCCCCATCCACCACCACTCCCAGCTTGGAGTCATGAGTAAAGAGGCTCATCTCGCTCCTGGCACCGTCTCTGATATCTGAGACATAAGTGTTAAACAGGAGAGATCCCAGCACCGATCCCTGTGGGACCCCACTAATAACCCTCCTGGAAAATGAAGCCTCCCCCTGACTACTACCTTCTGGAAATGCCCCTCTAGCCAGTTCCTGATCCACCTGACCAACCACTCCCACACACCCATGCCCCTCAGCTTCTCTAGCTGGCCAGGATGTGGTACCAAGTTAAATGCCTTCCTGAAGTCCAGAAAGAGGACATCCACTGGCTTGCCCTGATCCAGTACTCTCATCACCCAACTGTAGAACTCCACAAGGTTGGTCTGACATGATCTGCCCTGAACAAGGCCATACTGGTGATCATCCAGGTATCCCCTTGCCTCCAGAAACCCCACCAGCCTCTTCTTTAAGATGACCTCTTGGTCATGGAACCAACTCGGCAGAAGGCAATACTGGACCTTGTTCTCACAAACAGGGACAGTGTGATGGGGGTAACAGTGGGGGAGCACCTGGGGAACAGTGACCACCAGTCATTGTGGTTTGAAATCCCAGAAAGAGCAGAACCAAATCACACAAAAACACGTATCCTGGATTTTAGGGGGGGGCAGACTTTTGGAAAATAGGAAGATACTTGAAAGAGGCATTAAGGGGAATGGGACAGGAATCAGGGGTTGAGGAACAGTGGGCATTATTTAAAATAGGGATTACAAGAACAACAGAATTATGCATTAAGCAGGTTAGCAAGAGGAAAAGGAAGAGGAGACCATTATGGTTTTCCAAAGAGTAGCAAAAAAAGTGAAAGCCAAAAAGATTGCATTCAGGCAATACAAAAAGACACAGGCAGAAGGGGATAGGGAGAAGTACCAGGAGAAGCAAAGGGAGGCAGGGAGGTCAGTAAGGGAAGCCAAAGCTCAGACACATTGCAAAATCAGTGGGTAGAGGGGACAAAACCTTTACAGGTACATAAGTGAAAAAAGAAAGACAAAGGGGGATAGTGAGACTGAAGGGGGAGGATGGGGGCCGTGTGGAGGATGACAACAGTAAAGCTGACATATTGAACAGGTATTTCTGCTCAGTCTTTACTGAGGAAGAGGAGGGTAATGGGTCTGAAGGAGTACAAAAGGGTGAATGGTGCAGAAATGGACACAAGTCCTTTACGAAAAGGGTCCTGAGGAACTGGAAGTAATAAGAGTTGATAAAGCAATGGGGACAGATGGGGTGCACCCTGGGTCCTTAAAGAACTAAAAGAGGTGGTGGCTGAACCTCTGGCTATCCTGTTTAGCCGATCACTGGAAACAGAGTACCCAAAGACTGGAGGACAGCAGATGTAGTCCCTTATACAAAGTGGGAACAAGAGGAAGCAGGGAACTACAGACCAGTCAGCCTCACCTCGGTAGTGGGAAGATCATGGAAGCACTACTGAAGAGAGAGATTGGTGGAACATCTGGTTGTCAATGGACTACAGGACCCAAGGCAGCAAGGTTTCACCAGGGGAGGTCATGTCAGACCAACCTCGTTGAATTTTTGACTGGTGACTAGGGAGTGGATCAGGGAGGCGTGGACATGGCCTCTCTGGACTTCAGCAAGGCCTTTGACACTGTGCCACATAGGAGACTATTACACAAACTGGGGAATATGGGTGTGAGCAGGACAGTAGTGTCGTGGGTAGGTAACTGGCTGGGTGGCAGTACACAGAGAGTGGTGGTAAATGGCTGTCCTCCAGAGGAAGAGTGACCAGTGGGGTACCACAGGGATCAGTGCTGGGACCGTCCTATTCAACATCTTCATCAGTGATATGCAGGACCTAGAAGGCAGAATTTCACTGTTCGCTGATGACACAAAGCTCTGTAACAAGTAGACACACCAGAAGGTGTAGACAGAATGAGAAGGGACCTGCAGAAACTTGAAGAATGGTCAGGGGTTTGGTAATTGAAATTCAGTGCAAGAGAGGTGCAAGATAATGCATATAGGCACAAAACCTTGGCACAATATATCAGTTGGGGTGAGGATATAGCATGCACCAAGCAGGAAAGGGATCTTGGGGTTATCATCTCTGATGACCTCAAGGTGGGAAACAGTGTGACAAGGCAGCAGGTAAAGCAAATAGGATGCTGGGATGTATAGGCAGGGGCATCACCAGCAGGAAAAGGGAGGTCATAATTCCGTTATACAAGACACTAGTGAGGCTCCACCTGGAGTACAGTGTACAGTTCTGGAGACCATACCTACGTAAGGACATAGACAGGGTAGAAGGTTCAGAGGAGGGCAACAAAGATGGTGCATGGATTGCATCACAAGTCCTATGGAGACAGGTTGAAGGAACTGAACATGTACTCCTGGAGGAGAGGAGGAGAGGATATGATAGAGACATACAAGTATCTTACAGGGAGGAACAGGGTGCAGGAATACACTATTTTTAAGCGAAAAAGATGTTCCAGGACTAGGGCATGGGATGAAGTTGGAGGAGGGCGATTCAGAGGAAACACGAGGAAGAATTTCTTCACAGAATGGGTGGTGGACAAGTAGAACACCCTGCCAGAGGAAGTGGTGGCGGCTGAAACAATCACGGGATTTAAGAATGCATGGGATAGACATAAAGGAATTCTGGAGGTCAGGGGTAAGGGGCAACAGACTTCTAGGAAAACATAAACTGAACTTACAAGCTCAAATGGGCAGACTGTGTGGGCCATAGGCCCTTATCTGCTGACACTGTCTATGTATCTATGTATCTATGTACCTCCATCACTTTGCCCACCACTGACGTCAGGCTTACTGGCCTCTAGTTTCCTGGGTCCTCCCATGAGCTGCCTTTGTGGATAGGCATTATGTGGCCATCCTCCAATCCTGAGGCACCCATCCCGACTAGAGGAAGGAGTGAAAGAGGTTCACCAGGGGTGCTGCCAGGATATCTGCCAGCTCTCTCAGACCCTGAGATGAAGGCCATCAGGGCCAGGTGCCTTCTCCATCATCAGGGCCTTGAGGGCTTCTCTTACTCTACCAACAGGGATTTCATCATCCAGCAGGACCACCCTGCCCCCCTTGCAGTGCCGCTCCACCATCCTCCCTAGTAAAGAGCGAGGCAAAGTAGTCATTCAGTACCTCCACCTGTTCCTCTGCCTCCTCCACCCAACTGATCCCTGACCTGAGTCTACTAATCTTTCCTTTTCCTCTCCTCCTTTCCCAGATATACCTGAAGAACCCCTTTCACCTCTGCTAATCCCCTCTGCCAACCTCCACTCCATCTTTGTTTTGGCCTACCTCACCACCCTGTTGACCTTCCTGGCATGGTTATCATAATCCCCCAAGTCCTTATCCCGATGCGAGTGCCTACATCATATGTAGGTGGCCTTCTTTTCCCTTACCACCTCCTGGACCTCCCTAGTATACCAGCTTGGCTTCCTGGCTCTACCAAACTTGTGTCGCACCCTTGCGCATGCCTTGGTAGCTTCCAGGAGTTCCTCTTAATGAATTCCCATTGACTATTTGTGTCCATACCTGGCCTGATCCTGTCTAAGTAGCCCCTTAGCATCTGCTCCATACCCTTGAAGTCTGCACCCCTAATGTCAACTACAGTCATTTTTGTGCTATCCACTCCACCTCCCCAGGTCCAGGGAAAATCAGACTGTGGTGTGATCAGTACTCACCAGTGCAGCCCCAACCACAAGGTTCCTGATGAGATTGCAGTCCAAGAGAACCACATCCGGGATGCTACCCTCCCTCGTCAGGTCAGGTCAGTTGCTGCTCTCTGGCTGATGAAGCACCATGGTTCCCCAGTCAGTCCCAGGCATACATATATATATATATATATAGGTCACCCAACACCACTGTCCTGCCATTCCCCTGTCCACAATGACCCTTAAGACTGGCCACCAGGCCTTCTTCCAAGTCCTCCCTCTACATGGGTGGCCTATATACCACTCACAGTTTCACCTTATTGCCTCCAGGAGCCTGTAAAGTGACCAATAATGCTTCTGCATGCCCCTTTGCTTCCTCCACCTTGTATATCCTAATGCCATCCTTAATGATAAAGGCCACTCCCCCATCCCTTTTTACAGCCCTGTCCCTCTGGAACGTGGTGTAACCTATTAGGTTTAGGTCCCAGTCATGTGCAGAAGTACCCCACGTCTCAGTGACAGCCACTGCATCTACTTCACCTTCTAACAGCAGTGTCTGAAGCTTGGGAATCTTGTTTCCCATGCTCCTGGCATTGATCAGGACACCCTTCGGCGTGTCCCAGTGTCTCCACCTTCCCCTGCCTGGAGAGATCCCAGGTAGCTGCCTGGCAGGACCCCAGGCTGCACTCACTCCTCCATGGATGGGGAAAAGACCACACCTATCCTGGATGGGCAGGCTGTGGTTTACCTCAAGCCCCTGCCCTCCCCCTCACAAGTTTAAACCCCACCTAGCTTGGATGAAGCTGGCCAATCCCTGCTTCAAGACCTCCTTCCCCCCCCGGCTGAGGTGAAGCCTGTACCTTGCGTATAGCTCCTTGTCCTCCCAGGTTGTAACCAAGCCCCCCGCCAGCCCTTACCCCCTGGCCCCACACCACCCACCGAGCCATTTGTTAACTTACTTATTTTTTTGCTTATTTGCCACACTGGCTCTAGGCACCGGTAGAATCTCCAAGAATGAGATCGAGCATCTGATGGCATGACAGACCCTGGCTAATTCCTGGAATCTAGCTTGAATTTCCAGTATACTATTTCCCTCTATATCAGTGGTGCCAGGTACTCCAATAGATTGGGGTACCTCCACAATGTTTCGCCAGAGCACAGATCAAGTGCTTGGCCTCATGCACACTCAGGCCAGATATATTCTTGACCCTGACTCCACAGGCTGCCACCCCCCTGAACTTCCCACTTAATACCCCTAATCATAGAGTCTCCCAACAGTAGTAAGTATAAGATAGTAAGAGTCCATGAAACCAGTATAGGAAATCAGATTGTAAACTAATACTAGCCAAGGCAGCTAAAACAACATTCTTATAGCAGATTTGGTAAATTTGATTGACTAAAAGGAATTGAAAGGGAGGGTCTATATCCCCAACATGGCAAAATGGTCAAAAGGGACCACAGTTTTTTATCATGGAATACAGCAGGTATAAATAATAAATTGGAAGACAGTGAATGGGTATAGTCTTTATACAAATTTTTATGATTATATTTTTTCACAACACTTGGGCCAAAGAATCTGTGCCTTTAAATGGCTATGAATCAATTTATTCTCCAGCCACCAGGATGAAAATGTTTTGGAAGATATATGGGTAGATTGGTATTAAATCCATATTAAAATCTCCACACATTTGAAAATTATCCAAACAGATAAGCTATCTCCAAATTACATAATTATCATACTTAATTGGAATAACAAGATATTTATTTTAGCAAATGTTTATATTCCTCCCCCAAAAATATTAATTTCTACTGTTTTGAAGTTATTATCTAAGGATCTTGATTTACATTTCCTGCTGCTTATCTGTTATTAAATGGAGATTTCAATGCACGATTAGCCGACTATGATAGTGATGTGCTGTTAACCTCTGGTATTGAATTGGGAGATATGAGTTCAGGAAGGTCAATTGACAGAGTGTGTAATGAAAAAGGAAATAAATTAAAGAACATTGTTAATGATAATTCTTTAATAATTATAAATGGCAGAGTTAAGGTAAACAAGATGGGGAATTATACCTATTTTGAACCGAATGGCCAGAACTTGTTTGACTATGTGCTATGTAATACAGAAACACTTCAAATTATAACTCATCTATTAACTGGCATGCAACCGGAAAATGATCATGCTCCTCTGGCACTCAAAATAAATCTTACAGTAACAGACCAGCCAGCAAAAACAAGGTTGGACTCCCTAAAATCTCACTGTCATCTTGGAAAACAAAAATTAAGAATACCCCCTCCTAAACTGGAAGGAATCAATTAATTTTTAACTACATAGACAATTATTGCCCTAGGGAGAAAAATATTTCAGACGTTTTCCCCCTTGGATTTAGAGAAAGCAACGCATTAGGTTCTTACTTTAATAAGTTCCAACATATACTTAACCAAATCAACTAACAACAACACAAATCCAGAGAATAACTGGATTGATGAATCACTTATACAACAAAAAAGGAAACTAAGACACCAAGTAAATTTAGTTAAATTTCATCCAAGCTGAGCCACTTTCAATAAATCTACTACAACTAGAAAAGCCTGTAAGGAGTTCTTAAAAGCAAAAAAAATCAGAACACAAAAACAAACAGTAGATTAAAATGCTTCAAATCATAGAAACAAAAGATCAGAAAGGCTTCTGGCATATGGTGGCCAAGGGCTCAGGGCCCACTCAACCAGCCCCTATGTCTTTAATATCCAAAGATACATGGATAACACACTATCAATCTTTATTCAATGTTATATGACAGGTATCTTGTATCACCTAATCAGAAAGCAGAACCACTGCCAGTTATGCCACCACAAACTGCACAAAATTGCCCCACAGTCATTTATTCAAATAAGCACCACCCACAGTAGTTTAATGGCCAAAACCACACCTACAGTCATTTATTCACCTCTCAGACACCCCCCACACACACACACACACAAAAGGCGTTGGAACAGCGTGCCACCTCGGCACTTTCAAGAACAACGAAAACTCGGTTTCAAACTGTCACTGATCAAGACAAAGCACAAATTGTCTCAGAAAAAGACGAGAAAACTACAAAAATCAAAAAAACAAAATCGGCAGCAAAGCTTTTCAAAGATAAATAAATTCCTTGGCATATTTAAATTTTCCCGCTGCAATCCTCAGCGTGTCGTCTCACTCACACAGATCTGTACCTGCAAAACCAGTACAATATCACTCCATTTTATGTCATTCAAACACTGTCCATCACCCAATATAACAAATAAATTAAATAATTCCTTTAACATACATTTCTTTCTCACTGCCGAACCCCCTCACCCCCCACCTACACACAGCTGGTTTCATGGCACAAACACATTACATGGTGAAAAACAACTAAATGGCACAACATATTCGTACCACCATCTTATTTCCCTTCAAAACTATCTGAAAATAGTTAGATACTTAACAATTTGTTGTCCATTCCCCTCGTCGCACTTCGAAAACATAAAAACAAGCAGAAAAGTAACTGTGTTCACGAGCACTGCAAGCACAGCAACAGCCGTACTGCCCCTCAGTAAAACCCCACACGAACTCCGCGCAGCTCCTCCATGACCATTTGTCCTGCACAAAATAAATTAAAAACCCATCTCCCACTTAACCACTTTTCTCATCATTTCCACACAGTCCAAATGTAACTAAAACTCCATAGCTTTCCACTTCCTCGTACCTAAAATACAGTCCTAGTATCCAAATGAGGTCCCACACTGCAAGACATACGCTCCCGCAACACTAATTAAAGGGACATCGTCAAACTCGAGTTCTATAAAATTTCAACAGTATAGTTTTTCTGTGTATTTTGCTCAGTTCCCCTTTGCCTACTGTCACTGTAAAATCACTTTTGAGAAACAAGGCTTCATTTTCTTGCAGTTTACACAAATTCAGCTCAGAATCATGTCACTGTTACCACACCGGCAGCGCAGCTTTCTCTACATCTTCAAGCTTACTCACTGCTCCACGTACAAACGCTTTACCTCCGTGCACGATCCCGATATCTGAATCCTTGTCACTGTCGTGCCACACTACTTTCTCTGTCACTTAGTCCTGGCAGTTTGTATTGCAATGCCTTTTTTTCTTCGAACGTCTGCCCCTGAAACCCCCTATATAGTTTTCAATTGCCTTGCAGTCTGCATAGGAATCGTGATCGCACCACGTACTTGCGATTGGAGGAGGGGGCGGTTCCCTGGTTTGCCTTTACTTCTGTGTTTACTTTTAAATATATTAATAAAATAAGCTCTCCATATAATCAGCTTATTTTGAACCAGGGATTTCATGAAGCTGATCCACCTACTGTGTCATGTGCCATACAAAACTAATTTTATTACTGTGCCCTCATGCATCAAATAAAATCATCATTGATATTATAAACTTATTGATAACTTAGCAAACATTTTATAAAGCACAGTACAAGTAGACTCACACCACTGATATGCTTTCCCCGAGTGATACAACTGCCAATTCTGATCAGTTTGCACACCTATCTCTGATAGTAAAATGAAATATCAGCAAATATATGCTTTCTGACAGCAGCTTATGACAAATCATGAAAACATCCTCTTCCTGCATTGTCTCTTGCTCACAGCAGTACAACTTGCTGCATATATACAAACACCAGATATTCATTTGACAGTGTCCCTTTAAAAACACACACACACACACACACATTTTCTAGCTTTCTTTCTTTACCTTGGAGTTTACCCTTCCCCCTCTAACATCTTGTACAATCACACACACAAACAACCATTTGTCAATGCCGAATATTTGCTTGCTGCCATTGTCATTGGTAGTGTAGGAGTTACAGAGCTGCACAATACGAATGGCAGTGAAGTATTGAACTGAAGCCAACCCCACCACCACCCTGCAGATACTGACAGGCATTGAGGTGTGCCTTTGGGTCGTCAGGCATAACGTCCATGCCATTTCACCACACCCTACCCTGCAGACACTGACAAGTGTCACGGTGTGCCTTGGAGTCTTTGGCCCTTATGTTCACCCCATTCCATCAGGAGATATGGTGAGATGGGTGCTGTATAGGAGAATAGGGTGAACTTTGGGCCAAAGAGACCAAGACACACCTCGATGCATCTCACTGGCTGCATGGTGTGGGTGGGGGTGGAATGGTATGATCATTACAGGCAGCAATCCCAAGTCACACTCCTGATGCCTGTCATTCTCTAGAGGGTGGGGCATTATGGTTGGAAACCCTAACATCTCAGGCATTCGTTGATATTTTCACTCCAAATTTTCAACATGTTTTTTTCTCTGACCCGCACCTCATGAACAGTGGCAATATCAGTTTGTTAGCCGAAAGTTGCTTTTGCACAGCAACTATGCCATTTGGCACCACAAGCACAAAAACACATTTCGAACAGGGTGTGAAAAATGACAGCTGTACTGTTCATGGGGAGGTGTAAAAAATGGCAATGTTGAAAATCTGCAGTGAAAATATTAAAAAACTGGTGAAGTCATGAGCGTGCGTAGAAACTGTGCACCACACACCTGTAATGTAATTAGTCTGGGGATTTTTTACAGCAGATTGTCAACACAGGCATCTTGGGACCTCCACTCATGAACAGTGTCACTGTGATTTTCTTAATCTGTCCCAAACAGTGATTTCCCACAGCGACCATGCATTTCTGCGCTGGAAGTGCGAAAACACATTTTGGCCATGGTGTGAAAAATGACAGCTGTACTGTTCATAAGGAAGTGTGGAAAAATGCCAGTGGTGAAAATCTGAACTGAAAATATTACAAATTCATGAACTTACGAGGGTGCGTGGAAACTGCGCAGTGCTCGTAACACAGTAATTTAATGGACTTTTGTCACCAAATTTTTAACATACCCATTTTAAGACCTCAGCTCATGAACAGTGTCACTGTGATTTTCTTAATCTGTCCCGAACATTGATTTCGCTCACCAATTGCGTCATTGTGTGCTACATGCACGGAAACACATTTTGGGCAAGATATGCAAAATGACAGCTGTACTGCTCATAAGGAGATGTGGTAAAATGACAATATTGAAAATGTGGAGTAAAATATTAAAAATTTAGAGAGCTTATGAGCATGCGTAGGGCACTGCACAACACACGCCATAAATCAGTCATTTTGGGAATTTTTCCACGTTCAATCATGGGTTTTTAGCCTATCTGAATTGAAATACACTGTCATTTCATAAATCAGTCCTGAAAGGTGGTTCCATGCAGTGACTGTGAAATCAACTTTCAGGGCCGATTAACAAAATGACAGTGCCAGAATTCATGAGGAGGGGTCCCAAAAACCCCATCATTAAGTACTCTAAAACTTTTTATTCCACTATCTTTTACAACACATAACTACACATCTGAGTTTGAATCCCACCACCCACCCCCCTGGCTATATCCACAACCCCAGCAAACCTTAAACACACCCATTAATAATATACACATTCACAAAGTATTTCTCTCTATTTTTTCTCTCACCCAAAAACTAACCTACCTGTTCATTCCTCCTAACAGAATGGCTGCAAGTCAACAACGAAACTGAACATTTTGAAACTTTTACACCAGAAGAACTAGACAACCATCTCTATAACTTCTACCCATCACTAAAAAAAGATAACAGGAGGTGACTATGAAAAATCCTCCTTAACAAGCCTATGTGCAGGAATAAACAGATACTTGTGAGAACCACCACGCTCAAAACCAATCTGTTTAATGACAGACAAAGAATTTTTGAAATCCAACACAATGTCTGTTGCCCTTCTTAAAAAAATTGAAATGTGAAAACAAAGATGAAGCACAACACCACAAACCACTAGAAAAAGGCAACCTGCAACAAATAATACAATCAAAAATACTTTCCAAAGACAACCCAAAATCACTACAAAGACTAGTCTGGTTTAACCTTGCTCTCCACTTTGCCTTACGAGGAGCAGAAAACCTCAACACCATGACAAAAGCAACATTTACAATATCACAAGATGGAGACAACAAACAATTCCTGCACTTCGCCATCAACCCAAAGACCAAAACACACTCAGGAAGCAATCCAAGAGCCCACCATGTGCCAGAAGCCAGAATGTATGCACAACCAGAAAACCCATTATGCCCAGTAGCAGCATATCAACTATACATCACTAAGCTAAATCCAGACAATCCTTACCTCTGGCAAAAACCAAAACCAGACCTTCACTGGAAATCTACAGACAACTTCTGGTATCACAAACAAAAGCTTGGAGTACACACACTTGGAAAATTTATGGCCAACATTAGCAAAGAAGCAAACTTGTCAACTATATATACTAACCATTGCTTAAGAGCAACAACAGCAACAATACTTAGTGACTGTGGAATAGAAACACGAAACATCATGAAAGTAACAGGACACAAAAATGAAGCCAGCATAAGATCATATACAGACAGAACAAGTCAGAACAACGGAAACAATACAGCAATATCTCATCTGCAGCTCTCTTACAGCAAACAACAAACCCACACCAATCAACAGTGCCACTACAAAATCAATCACTACCACCAATTAACTTTCAAATAACATCTGACAACATTCAAGAACACAACCCACCTGAAGATCAAGACAACCCACATGAACCTGAAGAACCAGATCAGAACAACCAATAAGACAACAGTTTCATCAATGAAAATCAACCACACCATCAAACCAGTATTTCCCCACAACCTGAACAAGAAGAACTGGAAGATGCTATTTTACTGGAAATAGTAACACAAATAGAACAAACTCAAAATATTACCAACATATGACAACCCACAACTACCATGCCAGCACAAAACACCATGAGAATTGTCCTTCAGAATTGCAACTTCTATGGACCTACCTATTTCTCTTAAAAAAGAACAGAAAAAAAATGCAATCCTTAGCTAAACTACTTCTCTAACAAACAAAAGCTTGCAAAACTGTTACTAACAAACGTTTCAAATATTGACTTAACCCATACAGTTACTTAAATTATATTATTTACTAAAAAACCTACTGCTTCAGTCATAATAAAGATTATTTACTCACCACAGTCATAACAAATGTTTTTACTAACAACATTGCTTTCTTCTCTTAAAATACTAAGAATTTTCATTAAAGCAGCAATTTATTCAACAATGCTTTATTAATGAAACACGAGTATTAATTTAAAGTATTAAACTATTCATAAAAGCTGATCTTTATTTATCACATCCAACTGTTTTAATGACATAGTGTTATTTATTCAACAGATAAATTTATTGAACTGAATTAATAAAATAGTTTTAAGTTATTGAGACAATCACTTTCTTCATGTAACAAAGTCAACTATTAAACACATTTTTTGATTTAACATAGTCTACTTCTCATTATTCTTTCTATTAATCTAAATAAATTACAACTCTTATAACTGTATTAATATTCAGTTAATTGGAGTATACTTGCAATAACTAGCTTCTGTGGTGAAGGCTGGTTATTGCTTTGTATACTCCAATTAACTGAATGTTATCACTTAAATCAACCTGTCTTAAATAGTCATTGTAACATACAATTAATATTGCCCCGTGTAGCTATGCCTTTAACCACTGACTCTACGAAAGCTGCTGAGGTTATATCCAAACTACCTAACAACAAAACTCCTGGACTCTATACCATCCATGCAGAAACATATCAATTCTACACTGATTTCTGGATACCCCTGCTTATCAATTACTTTAATGTCTGCCTTAAAACAAGCTTCATACGTAAATCCTGGAAAGTAAACATAATAATTCCTCTCCACAAAACAAGCTCTCCCTTTGATCCCCAAAATTACTGTACAATTAGTCTTCTTGACACAGCTTCCAAAATATTTACAAAAATTATTCTAAATAAAACTGGGTGGGTTAACCAGAGGAATTTAATGTCACCATTCCAAGCAGGATTTAGACATTATTCTTCAACAATGGATAATATTTTTTTGTCTAACCACATATTTAAAAAATAAATATAAAAAAATTAAACTATATTATATTTATATATGGCTATGTTCGACTCAGTCGCAATACTTTATGGGAAATATTAAGGTGCAAAGGACTAGAAGGGACCATATTAAACTCCATTTGATTACTATACACAGATACAGGTACTGGAGTTAGATATAATATTGAGGGCCAATTAACAGACTTATTTAGCACTTCCAGGGGAGTAAAACAAGGGTGCTTTCTGGCTCCGATTTTATTCAGTCTTTATATAAATGACTTATTAGACATTAGCAACAACAAAACATATGATTCTCCAAAATTCAATGGACTAACTTGTTAAGCATTGGCATTCACTGATGATATATCCCTATTTTCCTTGACTAAATCAGGACTACAAAAAAAAACAGACATATTCCGAAAAAAATATGAAAACTTGGAAATTAAAATAAACATAAACAAAACAAAGATAATCTTTAGATCAAAAATTAATGATGTCTCTTTTTTTGTAAACAATAACAAAATTGAAATAGTAAAAGAATATGCCTATTTGGGAATTAAACTCAAAACACAGATTGGATTTATCACCATAAAACACAAATCTCTAAGGCCAAACAACTAGCTAAAGCCCTTCTAAAACGTAACTGTAAGTATGGAGGTTTTTCAGTCTGGGATTGGAAGCAGCAAATCTAAACATTATTCCAGTACTATTATATGGGACTGAAGTGTGGGGCTCTGAATTCTATCCTGAATTCTATCCTGCCCTAGAAACCCCTAGGAACCCTCCTTTATTTTTAAAAATCACTTTTGAGAGTACCTACTTCAACATCTTCAGCTATGATTAGAGCAGAGATGGGAAGAATATTGATTAAGGCCATCATGGAACTTAGGCTTGCAACATATTGGCTCAAAACAATTAACAATAAACATAATGTCCTTCCCTTTCTCTGTTTAAAGAGAAAAGATGAAATGGCTGAAGATTGATTTGGGATCCAAATGGCTAACTTCCCTCGTATCAATATTAACTAAAATGAATCTCTTCCACCTATGGAAAGTTTACCAGAAGTCCATTACTATACCTCCTCAATATAAATATTTAATGAAAAAGAGATTGCATACATTCGCACAAAAATATGGAGACAATCAGAACACAGAGATGTGCCCCCTGGTTCAGAACCAACAAACCTGACCATAATATAGAAAACTATCACATACTTCCTTTAGCCCCCGCCCAAATAAAATGTATCACCTTGGCAAGGTAGGGCATAATGACCTCAAAATACTCCCATTGCATGAGGAGAGTAGTAACAGTTTCAAAAGAACTCAAGTGTCTTTGCAACCCAGAAACAATTTATCATTTGCTTACGCAATGTCCAATATACTCTGATCTTCGAATAAAATATCTGAAAGACACATTAAAATGCTACAATAACACGGATTGTGATGTGACTTTTATTCTTCTTCATCCTTTTGAATATAAGGATGCTGAACTAATAGCTTCATTTTTCACTTCCCTAGTTAAAGGGAAAAACTTGCATTCAAAAAATTACCAACTAGTAACAAAAGACAGTGTATACGGTATCATGTATATTTTTTCACAAATTATCATCAGTCTGAGAAAGCTTGTAATCATTTAGTACAGTGAATGAATGCAAAGTCTGACATTATATAAGCAGAAGGTGATGGGTGCACATGGGTGGTGGTGTAGTTTTTAGGTGGTAATACAGTTCAGCACAATGAATAAACACACTCAGTGCTGTCAATGAGGATATAAAGCAAAGTTTTGCTTTTTGGAAAACCACTGAGGATATATTACAGGAGGAGTAGGAACCTCAGGGACATGCTTATCAATAGTTATCAGCCTAGGCCTGACCAAAACGTTATTGTAAAAAAATGTGTGTCTAAACCCTGTGGCTTTTGTAGTGCTTGCCACATAATGGAAAGGAAAGGGGCCTTTGTTAATCCAAAAACTGGGCCAACAGTCAAAATCAAGAGTAGTATCACTTGTGGCATGGAAGCTGTGGTGTATCTTTTAAAGTGTACCTGTAGCATGTATTATGTTGGAAGGACCAAAAGGAACTTGAGATTTTGACTCAATGAGCGTATCAGGGCTGTCAAAAATAATAACCCAGAATATGCCATGGCCCTCAACATAAACAGTCAGCAAAACAAGTCCATGCACAAGATGAGGGCTACTGGCATAGATACAATTTCTCAGAGTGTGAGAGGGGGTGATCTGGAAAACATGTTAAATCAGAGGGAACAGAGATGGATTTATGAACTGGGTGCCTTGAGACATCTAGGTCTGAATGGCAAGTTCAAAGTAGTCCACTTTCTAAAGAAGTAGTTCTAAAATTGTATATTAATATCCGTCTCCCTTTCAAAGAAAAAAAAATATCAAGCTTTTAAATGAATTATGTGCCTGAGCCTCAGTATGCCACTGAATCAGTAGGGGATTAAATATATTCAGGAAGAAAGTGATTTAAGAGAAATAAACCCCAAAATAAAAGTTTTGAAAAAAGACACAGTGGTGTATTCTGAGGCTCATGAATAATGATTTTACTGTGTGTATGTTTACATTTTTTAAATGACATCACATGGTGTTTATATTGGCACTGTCATTGGTGGGAGTAAGAGTTTGCCCCTCACCATTTTAGTATAAATTAGGCACTTTATCATGGTGTGCGTCTGACAACTCTGAGGAAGCCCTGCAGCACGCCAGGGGAAATGTTAATGGTTTTTAGTGGCCAGTTGGCAACCGTGTGTATGTTTATTTCACTAAAGTATTAAAATTTAGTACTTACAAGTTATGCAAGTCAGATGCCTGCTTTCTGCACTACGGGTGCTTTAAACTTTTTCTTTTGTGGCACAAGAAAACTGGAATTTAGAAGATTTTGGAGCCAATAATGTGCATGGTTGTGGATTGGTAACTGAGTTTCCTTTCAGTTTTGGTATTATTTTACTCATGCACTGATGCCCTGGGGCAGGTAATTTCTAAATGTTCCTGTTATTATGTGAGCCCCTTGGGAGGCTGGGGTTACTATGTGAGACCCCAGGAGACTGGGGTTACTGTGCAATGCCATTGGGAGAAAGGAGCAACTATGTGAGCCCACTGGGAAACCACACTTATTGTGTGAATCCCTGGGAGACCAGGTTACTATACTTCCATGGAGTTCAGGGTTACTATAGTCCCCAAGAAGCCTGGGGTTACTATGTGAGCCCCCTGGGAAACTGGGATTACTGTGTGAGCCCCCTAGTAGACTGGGATTACTGTGTAAGCCTCCTGGGAGACCAGGCTATTGAGTGAGCCCTCCAGGAGACTGGGGTTGCTATGTCAGCCCCTGGGAGACAGGGATTATTACGAGTCCCCTGGAAGATTGGAGTAACTACATACCAAAATACATGGGGGATGGTGACAGAAAAAGGCTCATGGGCCATACAGTCTGCCCACTACCTAACTATTCTGCCTTGCTTTTGTGGCAATCCCCCTCCCCCCTTCATACTTTCCCTCCTTTTTCTAACTAAACCTACCAGCCTGTCCTATCCCTGCTTAAAGCTGCTGATTGATTTGGCCTATACCACTTCTTCAGCTAGCTTATTCCACTTATCACCACCCTTTTCATGAAGAAGTGCTTACAGACGTACTTTTTAAATTTCCTACCTGACAGCTTCGGTGAATTCCCACTCTTCCCTGTGTTTTGAACTCAACGACAGTAGGTACTTGGTGTCTACCCTATTTATACCATGCAGGTATTTTTACAGTATGGCTCAGTCATAGAAACATAGAATTTGATGTCAGATATGGACCACTTGGCCCACCTAGTCTGCCCATTTTCTCTACCACAGATCTTAAATGATCTGCAGCTTACCTTCTCTTTCCTATCGCTAGAGTTCCTTTATGTCTGTCCCAAGCGTTTTTGAATTCCCCTACTGTTTTTGCCCCTATAACCGCTGCTGGGAAGCTGTTTCATGGAGCCACCACCCTTTCTGTGAAAAAATACTTTCTCACATTACCCCAAGTCTACTCCTCTCTATTTTCATATCTTGACTTCTTGTTCTTGAGCATCTTTTTTTTTAAAGATGCTACCATCTTTTACTTTATTTATACCCTTGTGGTATTTGAACGTCTCTGTCATATCCCTTTCTCCCCTTTTCCCCTACAGGGAATACATATTGAGATCCTTCCGTCTCCCCTCATATGACTTCTGGTGCAGCCCCTGTCACTCCTTTTCCTCCATTTCTCAATGGTGTGTATGTTTAAGTCCTGCAGCCTCTCCTCATGCACATTATTCCCAAGGCCATGTATCACCTTAGTTGCCCTGCACTGTACTGACTCTACTGTGTTGCAGTTCTTCCTTAGATGTGGGCTCCAGTACCTTGTATAATAGTCCAGGAGTGCTGCACCAGTGACATGTACAATGGCAGGATCACCTCTCACCCTGTACTGCTTATTCCCCTCCCTATGCAACCCAGCATGAGCCCCCTGGGATACTGTGGTTAGTACATGAATCCCCTGGGAAACCTGGGTTACTGTGCGAGCCATCTGGGAAACAAGGTTACTTTGTAAGCAAACTAGGAGACCGGAGTTATTACATAAACCACCTGAGTCAGTACATGAGTCCCTTCAGAGACTGAGATTACTATGAGAGCCCCCTAGGAGACTGTAGTTAGTATGCGAGCCCCCTGGGAGACCAGGGTTACTAAGTGAGCCCTCTGGGAGACTGGGGTTTCTAAGTGAGCCCCTGGGAAATTGGGGTTACTGTCTGAGTCATCTTGTTAACTGGGGTTACTGTGTGAGCCCCCTCTGGGAGACTGGGGTTTCTATGTGAGCCTCCTGGGAGACTAAGGTTACTGTGTGAGCCCCCTGGGAGACCAGGGTTGCTATGTTAATGCCCTGAGAGATAAGGGCTACTATGTGTACTCCCGGGATACTGGGGTTTCAATGTAAGTCTCATGGGAGACTGTGTGACTCCCCTTGGGGACTGAGGTTACTATATGTGCCCTCAAAAAATTAAAAAATAAAATAAAAAATAAAAAAACATCAAAGCCATCCTTATCCATCTCTCCTCGTATACCTGCTGTATATATCAAATACCATATTTGTTCTGCACCTACTGATGCACTTTGCTTATGTTTCCTTTCCTTTGCTGATCCCTTAATTTTTTTTTCCTCACTGTTATGACTGGAACTCTCCATTGCCTTGCATTCTTCACGGTTGTGCCTGAAAATAGGCAAATGTTTGACTAGTGCACCTTACCCAGTCAACAAAACCTAGATAAATACATTTATTCTTTGGTAACTGGGTAAGGCCCACTAGGCACAAGGGCTTGTTTTAAGGGACGACCCGGGAGCACTGGGGAGGTTAAATGACTTGATCTAAGTCACATAGGATGGAAGTGGACTTCGTGGGAATCAAACCCAAGTCTGCTGGATGTACCAAACTCATTCACAGCTCGTTACTCTAACCTCTAGGCTATACTGCCAGCCCCAGTAATCAACTTTGGTACATGAGCATCTGTACAGGTACTGAACCTGAACCATTTGTGTGAGAAAAAATGAAGTTTTTCTACAAGCGTGACAGCACTTGCTGTTCTGTGGGAAGAAGTGCTACACTCATCATTTGTTTGACAGGTGAGTTACTTACAGTTTCTGCCACCCCCAAGCAACTGCTCCGTCAAAATCTCAACAGCTTTACGTGTTTGTTTTCTGAATCAATAAACACTCAATGATTGTTCTGTAATCTGCAGACACATAATTCAAAGGTCCAAACAGAATATGCAGTCTGCATTTTCTTCAGTTTTCCTAATAAGCCTGGGGTTGAGTAATAGAGGTGTCTCTCAATAATATGAATATAATCTGAGCAGCTGCCTCCACAGCAACTTTCAGCTGATTAACACTATACATCTCACTGCATGGCTACTCACCATGGAAACATATTACATTGTGAACAGGAGCATTGGGGTTTTGAAATTAAGTTGACCGCAGAATTGAGATAAAGTGCTATATCCTGCAAATTGTTGGCTGTTATTCTGATAATAAAAAGGAAATTGCATCATAGACGCAATTCCTCAGTGACATTTGGTACTATTTAAAAAAAATAGTAAAATAGTAGCAAATCCAAAACTATGCCATAGCAAAGTCAAAAGTGTTTTCAATTATACATTAATTGACTACTGCCCACATCTGTGTTAGCAGCAGTTTTTACTGTGACATGTCAATGAGCTAATTTTGCTCCTACACGTTTTACTGTGGCATATTAACAAGCTAATTTTGCTTCTACTGTCTTCGGTGAGCCACAGCTGTATCGTGTTAATGGGTTTACCTGTGTTCATCTTTTCAGTTCTCAGGAACCTGACTGCAGTTTTATAACATGATACATTCATAAAAGACTTTATCAAGGGAAACTAGCATTTATTAATTCCAAATGTTTGCTTGCAGTGTAATTTAGTAGTTGTTAGCATAAGCCCTTCTCCAAGGTCTAGGGGTATTATGCTGGTGACAAGCACTTTCATGGAGAAAGTTACACAATAATATATAGATGTAGTTGCACCATTTATACATACTTGACCTCTAGCCTTGGGATTTGACCTCCAGGGCACCACAGGCACTCAGCAAGGCATTCAGGTCGTAAATCAAGTGGGTAAGAAACACAAAGGCACATAATGGAATGTTCAAACAGTGTAAAAACTTGAACTAGGATCCTTTTTATTCCTCAGAAGCTCTTCAGCATATTATCCCACAGATGGATGTCTAATGTTATTTCATTTTCACCTGCATCCTCTGCCTCATGTAACCCTTTTCTCTTTTCAGAGTCCATATAGTGATCATGCTAAATGTTCAGCCTAGGCTTCCCTGGGGGCAGTAAGCTAGCCCAGGTGGGGTATAGATGATCACACACATGGGCCTTGATAGGGGAAACTAGGAACATCCTCCTAATGTCCACATTCCAAACAGCATGAATATGAACCCTCAAGGGCCATCCAGCCCTCCCTTTCTCCTCACAACTTCTGATATTTACTGATAGGCAGAGACTGTGCCTCTGAGATGGACATGCTGCTTCATAGACTTATGGTACTTTGTGTCTACCTGAAAATCTCAGGGCTTCACAAGTGAGGGCTCCCCGAGGCTCTGGGCCCTGTATAGCCCATCTAGTTTCCTTGGGGAAACTGAATTCTGTGCAGTGACATTGAGCTCCTAGAGTCAATGGGCACTGCCAATCCATCTAGCACACTACGGGAAAAAGACTTGGACATTTGGAATGCATTTCACCTTAAGGAACAATATTGGAGACCTCTTGTTTAGTGCTGGTAGGGCGGACACCCAAGGTGCCAAAAATAGTAAATTCTACATTTAGCATGGTGTATCATTCACCTCATGTCCCATTGTATCTTCCCTCTAATTTTTCATGTGCTGTGCAACCTTCTACCTTCCTTGGACCTAGTGCTAAGGGATGCCTGGGCCATAAACTGGTCCTCACTCTACCTACTCAAAGATGTCTCCATGGCAGTGATGATTTTTATGGAAGCTCTTTGCAATCTGCAGGACAGATATTTCCCAATCACCACCAGGAGGATTAGAGGTGGCAACAACTGCTGGCTATCACATGAGCTTCTGGCAAACAAGGAACAAAACATGGAGAGCTTTTAAGGCATCCCCTTCCCCTCAATTATGGAATGCATATAGGTCACTTCAAAACTCCTGTAAGCAGGTGGTGAAACCACTTAAATGTAAATACTATACCAATCTGCAGAATGAGTCTCTTAGCAACCCCCGTAACTTTTGGGCCTCCATTAACATGCCCTCCTAAACCCAAAGTTGAATAAACTAATAACCAAACTCACCTGCTGCATTGGTCCCACTAATGATCCACGTGTCATTGCCAATTCCTACAACAAAATGTTCACTGACCTTACATCCTACACCAGCAAAATCCCTCCACAGTCTCCCTCTGTCCAAAAAAAACATCAAAGCCATCCTTATCCATCTAGCCCTGCTTTCTACTTCAGAGCCATTGACCACGGGGTCACTGGCAAACTCCTAACGACGCTGCCTTTCAGAGGCAGCCCAGGCAGGGACAGCCTGCATCCCACCTTTTTAAAATCCTCTCTCCAGCCCCCGTAAGGCCACTTACTCATATATTTAATCTTGCCCTATCATCCTCCGCCATGCCTGACTCATGGAAATATGTGCATGTGGTGCTATTTTCAAATCCGATGATCCAACTGCCCCAGAAAACTACTGTCCCATCTCCCTCCTCCTGCACCTAAGCAAACTATTTATAGACAAAACCTCAGATGAACTTGAACAGATAGCTATGGCAGAAAATGATCCCCCAGAAAAGGTAAACTCTGAGTTAGAGTCAGGCTCTCCCAAATGCTGGAAGTGAAAGAGTGGAGTCTGGTACAATCCAGACCAAGTAAAGGGGGGGGCAGATATATAATAGTGCCCCAGTGGAACTTCAAAATAGATTCCTATTGTTAGACAAACCTGAAGAACCACTGCAAGTCGTACCTACAAAAATAGGGCTCATACCCAGCTAAAAATCTAAACAGAAACAGAAACAAACACAAAAGAAAAATAAAAGCTCACCAACCCCCCAGATAAAAATGTAGCTAGTGCTTCAGAAACAAAAGGATAGGAAACTAAACAACTATTAATGGAGGAGATGTCTCCAAAAGCAAATAAACATAAGCTATCAGTAAATAACAATCTCAGGGACATTTTACTAATAAGAGATTTAATAACTAAAGGCACAGATACATTGCTATGTAAAGGGAGAAATGAGTAATCTACTGTCAGTACACTGCCAGGGGCTAAGCTGAGTGATGTTAAATCAATGCTTAATGGATTGATATCAAATACTGAAGAACCATTAGTATTGCTGCATTCTGGGGATAATGATATTGGGAGAAAGAATATAAAACACATCTATGAAGATTATGAGAAGGTGACATCAAAAATTGTCTCCCGAGGGGGAGATATTATTATTTCTGATATCCTTCCAATCAATGGCAGACATTACAAAAAAAATAGAGACATCTGCATGGTAAATAGTTGGTTAAGAGAATGGTCTCATTTAAAAGGTTATACCCTTTTGGACAATTGGGATGTTTTGGGGGATGAAAGACTAAAAAGTCCTGATGGTCTCCATCTAAATAAAATAGGCACACGTCTGTTAGCCCACAGATTTGGTGACTGTATAAAGTCTCATTTAAATGAGTAAAGGGGGGTGGAGGGGTAGAGGATAAGCAAATGATGAATGAAGCCATACAAACCAAGGAAGTTACTACCAGCATGAATGTTCCCAATGGATGGAAAACACTATTAGTAAATGCAAGGAGTCTTGCTAACAAACTAGATGAGCTCAGATACATCATGGAATCCCAGCAGATTAAAATCTGCGCAGTTACAGAAGCTTGGTGGGACCAAAGGCAAACTTGGGAGCAAGAGATAAGGGATTACAAATTATATTGCAAATCAAAACAATATAGGAAGGGAAGAGGAGTGGCATTACATGTCTCGGATGATATCCAGACAGAAGACATTACTGTTTACACTGATTCATTAGAGCAGGAGTTCTCACACTTTGTCAAACTGTGCATCCCCAAGCCTTGGAAAAGATCTTGAGCACCCCCTAATATAGAAATAATTTTGTGCCTCCCTATAGTTAGAACAGCTATCATACTTTGCACATTACAGGAAGAATACAATGAAGTGCATGTGAGTAGTTGAGTTTATCCTAATTTTATTGAACTTATTATTCTCCCTCTCTATAACCTCCCTCCCCAGGTCAGCCTACTCGCTCCACACTTCTGACTTTTGGACTCTATTTACTCCTCGTTGCAATACCTCCATGAGTCAGATTGCTTTTTTTGTCAGTTTTACCCAGCTCTTAAACACCTTCTCAGGGACCATTTTACTCCCTCCTGCTCTTGCTCCTAGTATCTCTTTGCTTATCCTTTGTATTTTTGCTTTTCTGCAGCCAGTATAATGGGTCAGTTGTTACCTTGTTCTTATTCATTTGCATTATTTTGAATTTTGTTTTGCACAGTTTCCAAGAATTGTATTATCCCCATGTCATACCAGGAAACAAGTGTTTGTTGAGCGTGTCTTTCCTGGTAACCATTTTGTACATAAATTCGCATGCCATTATTTGCTTTCACTTTGCTGCATCCTTTCACATGAAGCATCCAAAACTTGACATTAAAATATCATACATTTTAAGGCTTGCTTGAGCCTCCTCTGGAACAGTCTGGGGCCTCCCTTGGGAGGCTGGCCTCACCATTTGAGAAACCCTGCATTAGAGCAATTATGGATTAAAATCACCCCTTTGAAAACTCCAAAACCATTATTAGGTGTTATTTACAGGCCTCCATCTATTAAACAGGAAGATTATATCTGGCTACTACATTTCTTCCTAAACTTAAACCCTGCAGACAGCATAATAGTGTTAGATGATTTGAATATGCCAGGGATACAGTGAGCAAAAAGCAGAAAGTAAACAGGACAAAATGTATGGACCTATTTGATCAAATGGGATTTGAACAAATGGTCACTCAGTGTACAAGGGGAGAAAACATACTTGATTTAGTTTTAACCAACATTAAGAAAACATGTTCAGCATTGCCAGTGATACAATGGATTAGGGCCAGTGGTGCAATGGATAATGCATCTGACTACGAATCAGAAGATTGTAGGTTCAATTCCTACCTGGCTCGATTGTTGATAGAGGGTGGATGGCTCAGAGGTAATGTGAGGAAGTATTTCATCACAGAGAGGGTTGTAGATGCATGGAACGACCTTCCTGAGGAAGTCGCAGAGCCAAAAACAATGGCAGAATGCATGGGACAGACATAACGGGGTAGGAGGAAGTAGGGTGTTGGTTAACTAGGATCTGCAGCTTATCCATTAGGTAGGGAAATGGGCAGACTATGTGGGCCAAGTGGTCCTTATCTGCCATCAAATGCTATGTTTCTATGCTTAGTTACAGCTCCATTAGGAAATAGTAACCATAATATGGTAACATTCACTATTCTGGAAAGCAATAAAGACGTTTTGGGTAAAACCAATGTTATGGACTTCTAAAAAGCAAACTTTGAAGCTATTAGACAAGAGTTAAAAACATGGGATTGGAAGCAGGAATTTAAGCAAAAAAAAAAAACATAACTGAAATGTAGCAAATATTAGAGGACAAGTTGGAAAACGGTACATTCCATTAAAAAGAAAATATAAAAAGGGGTTACAACACACCTAGATGGATAAATGGCAAACTACAAAAACTAATCAACCGAAAACAAAAGTTGTTTAAGAATCTAAAAAAAAAAAAAAATCAACCAGATTAAATTCAGAAACATACAGAAGCAGGTAAAAAAATAAAGACAGCTTAAGCCAAATTCGAACTTAAAATAGCAGTTACAGCGAACGATAATTATAAATCATTTTATGCCTATATAAATGGGAAAAGAAACTCCAGAAACACAATAGGTCCCCTTCTTGACTCAGATGGCTCAGTCGTAAAAACAAATAAAGAAATGGCAGAGATTCAAAAGAAATACTTTGCAACAGTCTTTGGTGAAAAAAAAAAAAACAACAGGACATTGTAGTGGATGGAAAGGAGGAGACAAAAAAAGAGTCCAATTAAAATTGATCCAGTCGAAGTAACAAAAAGACTCTGTAAATTAAACTGATATAAATCCCCTGGTCCAGGTGGAATCCATCCGTGTGTACTAAAGGAACTAGCAGTAGAACTCTCACTCCCAATTAGCCACATCTTTCAAGTCTCCCTTGATAAGGGTGATGTTGTAACCCTATGGAGAGAGGTATTAGTTGTACCCATTTATAAAAAAAGGTTTGAAAGAGAATCCAGCAAATTAAAGGCCAGTAAGTCTGACATCGATATTGTGTAAAGTGTTGGAAGGAATAATAAAGGAATAATAATTTAGGAGATGACCCACAGCATGGCTTTAAGAAAAACAAATCACGCCAGTACAGTATGCTCCACTTTTACAACAGAGTCAGTAAGGCACTGGATAATAAGAAATTAGTTGATGTAGTATTTTTGTATTTTACCAAAGCTTTCAATAAACTGCCTCATGTTCAGTTGATCAAAACACTAAGGAACTTGTGCCTCCATGAAAACATTGTTAGATGGATCAACTCTTGGTTGGCAGAGAGAAAACAACGAGTTATTATTAGAGAAGAGGTCTTGGATTGGATTGAGGTGACAAGTGGGGTGACACAAGGATCAGACCTGGGTCCAAGTCTTTTTAATATATATGTGACGTCACTAAAGTATGAACACAAAACTGTCTGGATGGCTAAATTTGCAGATAATTGTTGACTGGGGGCTGAAATCTAAGATAATGGAGGAGTCAGTGCATTACAAGACGCACTTAACCATATTAGGGGTTGGTGTGAGATGTACAAACTCCCCCTAAATGGGGATACTTGTACTGTTATGCAATTGGGAAATGGCAACACAGGCCACATATATTATATAGAAAATAAACCTCTAAGAGTAGTCAGTGAGGAAAGGGACCTGCGTATCACAATTACAAATGATCTACAGTTCAAGTCCTATTGTAGGAAGGTGGCAGGAAGGGCAAATGGTGTCTTGAATTGTATTCTTAAGCATATTGCTAGTAGACATAGGGAGGTGATGATCCCTCTGTATGGTGCATTGGTGAGACCACTAATGGAATTTGGGGTTCAAGTGTGGTCAACAGCAGAAAAAGGAGATACAACTACTGGAGAGAGTGCAAAAAAAAAGCTACACGGTCTGTCAGAGGAATAAAAAACAAAGATTATGAGACTAGATTGAGAGAGTTGGACATGATTTCCCTTGCGTACAGGAGACTCAGAGGAGATAAGCATCTAGTACATAAAACATGTTCAGATAAAGAACTTTAGGAAGGATTGGGCTTGAGGCTAAATGAGTCGATGTACAGTACTAGATCACACCACCTCCAGCTTTGGGGGGATAAGTGTAATACCTGGAGACACAAAGGTTGGTTTATTGAGAGAGTAATATCAACGTGAAATTCAATGCCTGAAGAGGTAGTGGCTCAAACATCAATGGATAGCTTTAAACACAGCTTAGATAGCTTAATAAAAAGTGAAATATAAAGGAGCTTTGCAGCGAGCATAATGGAATAACCATCTTTAAAGGACTTATGAGACCTATAAAAAAATCATCCACCACCAACTATCAGAGTATCTTGAAAATTAACAACCTCCTGACCCCACTCCAACACGGTTTCTGCAAACTACACAGCACCTCCACTGCCATGGCCTTTTTTTCCAACCATGTCCTTAGAAGCATGGACATGGGTTTGGCCACAGGTGCGTTGTTTGTGGACCTATCAAAAGCCTTCGACCTTGTGGACCACCACCTTCTAAATTCCACCCAGCGAAACCTAGGTTGCTCCATGGATGCTGCTGCTTGGTTCAGCAGCTACCTCACAAACAGATCCCAGTCTGTTACGCTAGGCAAAGTTACTTCTGCCGCATTGCCCGTCCACACTGGTGTACCCCAGGGCTTCATACTGGGGCCTCTGTTATTCTCACTTTTCATAAAGGATCTTCCTGTGGAGAGCATAAACTGCAGTGCACACCTCTGTGCTGATGACCTCGTCAGCTACCATAGTGCCAGATCCATCGAAGCCAGATCCTCCACCCTCACCATTAACTATGGAGCAGCTCAGAATTGGTTCCTCTCCAAAAAACTCCTGGTAAATGAGAAAAAAACAAAGGCCATGCTCTTTGGCTCCAAGCCATACCTTACAAAGGCTGCCAAAATAAAACCTGCAGGCCCTCCTCTTGACATAGTATCCTCCACTAGTTTAGGGACTGGAAGATTGCAGGTTCAGGCTTCACTAGTGCCAAACACTCCCTGTGTGACCATGTCACTTCACCTCCCAGTGTTCCAGTTCACCCAGCTGCAGAAAGGGGTGTCAGCAGGACCCCACTTGGAAGTGAAATGTTGCACCTCGGCTGGACTATTCTAGGAAATAATTGTAAAATGAAAACTGTTACCATGAGCAAATCGCTTAACCTCCACGAGCTTTCAGCCTAGTCCAACTGAGATGCAACATCTCATTTTCAGTGGGGTCCTGTTTTATAACTTAGTGGGTGAAAGTACACTGAGGTTGCTCATGGTCACAAAGTTGTACCCAGGATAACAGGAGGAGATGCAACATCTTATTCTCCATGGAGTCCTGCTTGTACACAATAGGGTAAATAACCTCAAAAATAAAAATAAAATAAGACCAAGATAGACAGAGAGATTGACATTTTCTTTATATAGAGCTCCTTCCCGGAGGCTCAGAGTGCTGCATACTTCACAAAACATGAAATAAAGTACAGTAAAAACAGCAACAATCACCCTGCAGGTAAATAATCAGGATAAAATAACGATAAGTGCTAAAAACAGTTTATACATACAGTAGCATATTTATATATTACGAGAAATCAGTAAAAAACATGCAGCTATTTCAGTAATTATACAGCTCATAGGCCTGACCAAACAAAAATGTCTTCAGGCCCTTTTTAAAGGCTTCCACCGAGGGAGCCTCCCTCAAACAATGTGGAACTGAATTCCATAGGGCTGGTGTGGCCACCGAGAGGCCCAATCTCTTGAATGCCACAGTTTAGCCATTAGGAACCACTAGGAGGCAACCTTCAGTGGAACATAGAGAGCAAGTCAGGTAGTGAGGAACCAGGAGGTGTTGCAGTTAGTCTGGTCCCTGACCATGTAGGGCTTTATAGGTCAGTAACCCAACCTTGAAGGCAATCCTCCACCAGCCAGTGCAGTCCAGGAGGACAGGGGTGATATGATCAGATATTTCTGCCCAGTCAACAGCCTGGCTGCTGCATTCTGCACCAGCTGCAGATGAAACATAGAAACATACAATTTGATGGCAGATAAGGACTGCTTGGCCCACCTAGTTTGTCCATTTCCCCTACCTAATTGATAAGCTGCAGATCCTAGTTAACCCACAGATTACTTCCGCCTATCTCGCACTAGAATTGCCTTATGTCTGTCCCATGCATTCTTGAATCCCCCACTGTTTTTGACTCCACAACCTCCTCAGAAAGGCTGTTCCATGCATCCACAACCCTCTCCATGAAAAAATACTTCCTCACATTACCTTTGAGCCATCCCCCCCATCTTCAAATTGTGCCCCCTTGTTCTTGCACATCTCTTTTTCTAAAAGATGCTACCCTCTTGGACTTTGCTGATTCCCTTGAGATACTTGAAAGTTTCTATCATCCCCCCCCTTCCTCAAGGGTATACATATTAAGCTCCTTTAGTTTCTCTTTGCATGTCTTCTGGTGCAGACACTGCACCATTTTGGTTGCCCTCCTCTGGACAGCCTCTACCCCATCTATGTCTTTGCGTAGATGGGGTCTCCAGAACTGCATGCAGTACTCCAGATGGGGTATCACCAACTTGTAATGGGCATGGCCACCCATTACAGTCAACCCACCAAAATTAAAATAAGAAAATAAAGGTCTTAAGCGCCGCAGAGTGGCAAGGTAAGAGTCTGAGGGAGTGACGCTTGTGCACCTGTAAAAAACAAAGAGAAAAAAGGTGTCACCAAGGATCCGTAGTTCTTTAGCGGTCCAGCAGGGTGGAAGAGACAGGGTAGAAAATAAAATAAATACTTATCTGATAGCCAGGGGCCCTAGTCCAGTTCAGATCTGTGAAAAAAAATGTTAGAAAGTTAAAGCAAATTTTAAAAATGACAAGACAGAAGAAAAGACAGAGTGAGTTTTGGGGAAGGGGGACTCAGCAAAAGTCCCTGTGCCAATTGTGGTGGCCAAGTAGCCAACATTTTAAGTAGTAGCCCAAGTGGGCTAGTATGAGGCTAGTAGCCCTGGTGTTAAATAAAGTAGCCAGGTGGGCTAGTGGATGCTGTGGGGCTAGGAAATGCCCTAGGGGGAATGTCCTGTGGTAGAGGTAGCCCTGGTAGTCTAATGGGCTTACACCCAAGTGGATGAGGCCAGCACTGTTTTAACTAATTTTAAAACCCTTCCCTGGGGTTTGCTAAGAGGCTTCCCTGAGCCTTCTGCAAGTGTGGGGCAGTGTATTTGTGGTGGTAACGGCAAGAGAATACAAGTTGGGCTGCAAGGGTAGCCAGCCACTAGCACGACTGTGCTAGAGAGTGCCTACGGGCTCTTCTGTACTCCCAACCTGCACGGAGTGCAGGCTGTGGCTTACTCTACCAGGTGGCAGTTGGGAGATAGCAGGAGTCAGCAGGAGGTGGAGGAGGCATGTGATAGAAATGCCTCCCTCCACCCTCTCGATCGCCGCTTCAGCGGCAGTAGTTTAAGTTTAATTATGCCCTTTGGGGCTCAAAGGGGCAGTCGGGAAGGAGAAGGCACAGAGAGCAGCAAGGACACTGCAGTAATGGAGCTGCTTTGTGGCATTAGAGAGAGAGATGGGTGGGGGAACTGACAGAAGAGAAGGAAGCATGGGCCACATGCAGAAGTTGCACCGTGGCTAAATAAATAGCCAGTGGGCCCATTTTATTTTACAGTAAAAGTTAGCCCCTGCATGAAGCAGGCAGGCAGCGAAGGGCTGAGTGCTCCCGGGGGGGTAATTAAATAAAGAGCAGCATGGCAGCTGGTGTGGGAGCCCCATGGGCAATTGAAACTTAGGGGCGGGGAGAACAGCAGAACAAACGGGGAGAGACAGCAAGGAACAGAGAGGCAATTTCAGGCTATAAAGCCCACAAAAGAAGCAGCAAAGCCCAGGAGGGCTAAATAGTATATATATATATATATATATATATATATATATATATATATATATATAATAAATGGCTACCTAGGGGCAGAAGCAGGTAGTCCTCCAGGCAGCATCTGGCAGGGCATGCTGGGAGCATGCTGGCAGACTGGGACATTGCTAGGACGTCCTGACATCAGCATAGGAGGCAGGATCAGCCAGACTTAATGAAAAGAGTGTTGGGGAGGGCTGCATTTTGGTGGCTTCTGACAGCAAAATACCAAATTATCTTAAAAAAAGTGTGAGGTAGGGTAGCTGGGAAATTGCCAGCCCTATCTAACCACTTCATATTTTTTTCCTTTGCCACCTCAAAAAAGGGGGTATTCAGGGCATTTAAAGTGGGGCAAAGACAGCAGTTGGGAGGAGCAGCTCGAGATGTCCCGCCTCTAGGGGAGTTTGAGCTCTCTTCTGACTAGCTGCCAGAAGCATTAGCAGTAAAATCAACCAACCAGGTGCCACGTAGGGAGGGCAAAAAGGCTGGGAGTAGTAGTTTGAGGTGGATTTCCTCTCCTCTCCCCTTCCCTCCTCGAGAAGCTGACAGGAGTGCTGTGGGAGGGCTCGGCCACACACAACTCCTCTGAAGAGAACAAAAAGCAGAAATACAGGGACATTTTTAAAGTGACAGGGTAGACAGATAGGGGGCTACCACTGCCTAGTTAGAAACAAGTTTTAGTCAGGAAAAGCAAGTTAGTAAATTAGTTACAGAAGTGTTTGGACGTTGGCAAATAATCCAAAGGAGTGAGAAGAAATCCCAGTAGTTTTTCCAGAAAATCAACACACCTGCAGAAAGTTTTTTTATTGTATAATTTAAAGTCTAGGGAGGTTTCACTTTTGACCAAGAACCGAAGAAGATCAAGAGTGCATCAGAACTCCGGAAAGACAACACCTCATCCATTCCTGGCCAGGGCAGCATCGCAGAAGGAACTGCATCATCCTCCTGAGCTTTGCCTTTTTTGAGTTTCGGGTACCATGAACTGTGGGGAAGAAAACAATAGACTGATTGTGTCCAGGACTTTCACTGATCATCTCGGGGTGGGGGTGAAAACTGTTCTGATACAAAAGGTGTTAGCTGAGAAATTTATGTTACTATGTGCAAATATGTTCACTGTTTAGGCTGTGCAGCCATGTTTCTAACCATTTATTGTGTCACTGAGAGAGCCATGAATGAAATAAAGGAAAACAGTATTTTATAGCCTGATGAATAAAATGGCTCTCATGTTTGAAAGAGAATTCTGCCTTGTAGTATTTTTTCAGCACTGTTATTATTATTGTATAGTTTTCTAGCCCCAAACTGATCTCTGCCAGCCTTATGACTAGCGTTCCTTGCAGCTAGTCAGATTCCAGCGCCCAGGTAGGTGAAAGCAGGGTATGAGCAGGTGTTATAGTTGGTGCTGCAAAGTGGGGCAGACCATTTCAGTAGTAAAAACTAAATAAATAAAAAGTGCTGAAGGAAAGGCATAAATCTCACATGTAAAACTATTACAAACATTGTTCTGACGTGTTCAGAACTCAATGATCCAGCGTTCCTCAGACATGTATGAGCTGAGTGAGGGTTTTAGGCAGTTACCGGGGAACACTGCTGGAGTTCAGTGGCATGGTGTACTGTGGATCAGGTGGGCTTTAGCAATTCTTCTCAGCCATGGAGTAATATGTCAGGGCTGAATGCCAGCAAAGGTACCCAGGAGATGCAGACTACATCAGTTGGAAGAGGCTGTGGATGGGATAAACCCAGTGCAGCAGAGAGCGAGGAAGAGGACGAAAGAGTTGGAGACAGGATGGACAGGTTGGAAGGCATGTTAACCAAGCTTGCCTCCAGTGTGGAACACCTGAGTGTGGCAATAGAGAAGTGAGAGAGAGGAAAAGAACCACTGGTACAGAGGGAGTGGGACCCGTATCACACGTCTATTCCAGGAAGGTGGAGAGAGGCAGAACAGGAATATGTAGATCCTACTAGACGTGATTACATACCTTTGTGAGCAAATACAACACCACCCATTGTCCCTATCTTCATGCCATGGATGGGCAATAATTTACCCACCTTTGCCAGTGACTCAAAGGAGGACCCCATTGAGTTCTTGAGAGGCTTTGAGTGAGTTCTCAGGCAAGCGAATGTACCTGAAGCAACCTGACTACAGCACTGGGAGGGTGCCTTACAATGACACGCCAGCAAGTGGTGGCAGTATAAGAGCCCTCAGATTCGGAATTGGAGGCACTGCAGAATTCACTTCTTAGAATACTCTGACAGAATCCATAACAGGCAGCATCTCAAAAGGGACCTGGATCGGCTCCAACAGCCAAGAGATAAACTAAATGACCTTATCCTGGACAAGTGGGAGGTGTAACGATGACTGTACCCTGGGGCACCTGAAGAGAAAGGAGTGGAGTTCATTGCAAGCACCTTGGAACCAGAACTGCAGAACCATTTTGTGTGCATCAAACCCCTAACGACTGAGGAGTTGGTCCAAAAGGCCCAAGAATTGTCAGAGAACCTGAAACAGTACCAAAACCCATCCAGGGTTGAGCCCTTCGACAGTTGGGCCCCACCAATGGAACCCCCACATTGTTCACCAGAGGACCGGTGGAGTGGTCAGACCAGGCAGCAACGGCCAAACCAAGGTTGGAGAGAGGCACCAGCTTCAGTAGAGAAAAGATGTTTTAAGTGTGACAGCCCAAATCATCTCAGTTACAACTGTCCTTAGCAGGCACCAGCAGCTAATGTCACAAATGTTAGCAGTCCAGAGGTGGTAACCAGCTTGGCTACCAGTGCAAGTCCACCGGGAACTGTAATAGTCACAGGGGAAGCAGCAGGTTCAAAGGAGGAAGGGAAGGCACAGTTATTATACAGGCACAGCACAGTTACATTGGCAGGGACTCCAGTGCAAGGCCTGGTCAATACAGAAGAATCCTACACCATTATCTCACATGAAGCATGGAAGAATTACCCAGAGGCATGGTTTTGGTACCAGAAAGGCAAAGAAGTGGATGTTAGACTCGCTTCAGAAGAGGTCTATCATCCATGGGGTCATGGCAAGGTCGAGATTGAAGCACTAGGCCAGAAGTGGCAGGGTCATGCTCTCATCTTCGATCACTCAGTGGCAGACGTGATATTGGGCAGCGACATTATCCAAGAATTTGAACTAAAAATTGTTGTCTGTGGCAGGAGTGTGTCCACACCACAGGGTTCAGCAGCCCTAACCTCAGAGAAGAAAAAAGTTTCCAAGCCAGCCCCCATGCAAGCAATGGAAGGAGGGACTACGGAACAGCTTACCACCATCCTGCAACTAGAACCAGAGCAAATTTTAAGTGACACAGCTTTGCTAATCTGCAGTACTACTGAGGAGGGAGGAGATGCTGAGACCAAAGCAGAGACTCGACTCCAGGAAGTTCTGCAACAATTTCCTAAGGTGGTGACAGAGCAAGTGGGACATATTAAAACACTGAGCTCTATTCTCCACAGAAAAAAAAGGTCATCCACGAGCAGCTTGCAGAAATGTTAGAATCTGGAATTATCCGGCCTTCAATCTCAGCACGGTCATCGCCAGAGGTTCTTGTACTGAAGAAAGACGGCACTACCAGATTTTGCATTGACTTATCTTAAGCTCAGTTCCATGACAGTTGGCGATGCCTACCCCATTAAGAACTTACGAGAAACCATTATGGATTTTTTTATAAGAGAGGTACTAACCTGAGAGATAGGTTAGTTCATAGTTATTTACCAAAGAGAGAGGCAACTTCCCAAGATGTAAATAGATGGGGATGTAAGCCATGTGGAAAGTGTAGCGCATGCCACATTGTTACAAAAGCAAAATAATTTGTCAATCAAGGAACAGGGGCATATGAAAGAATAAAAAGAGAGATCAATTGTAATACTAAAGCAGTTGTTTACTTATTATCTTGCTCCTGTGGCAAATTCTACATAAGCAAAATCAAGAGATAATTTTGTTTTAGAATTAATTAACACATTCTAGCCATTAGGAATAATAACATTAGTTATGCCATGGCAGTGCACATTAATTCACAAAGCGATAGGACCTTACACAAGGTCACTGCTATGGGAATTGACTGTATTAATATTAACATTGGGCTGGGAATTTACAGAATGAATTGAACTGCAGAGAACAATAATGGATTTATAAGTTGGGTGCATTAAATCCACCAGGCCTAAATGGTAAATTTGAAATAATACTATTCCAGTTAAAAAAGAAGTAGAAAGACTTAAAATGGTTTTGTTAAACAATTTAATATGATTTTCCCTTGAATTGTTCCTTTTTGAAATTCTAATCATCCTCTCCCCCCCACTTCATTCTCTATAATAACAGTGATGTTGTATAAGTTCATTATTTGACATGTCTCTATGTATATGTATTTTTAGGTGCTACATGTGTCTACAGTAATGGAAGGGATCACGATCACATACTTTGTGAAGAATTTATTATAAACAGTGGAAGACAACATTTAAGAAACATATTAAATGTTTATATACAGTATAAAGCTTTTTTTCTCTTTTTGTATGTATGTGTATGCATTATATAGCAGTTTTGGTAGATTGTAATTATAAGTAGTGTCCACTAAATGGCAATGTGTATTATGTTTACAAAAAGGTTTTTGAATGAAATACCATAGTGAGTGACATCATTAACTGATTAATGCATAATGTGCTGTGATTGGTCTAACACATTTTTTGGGATGTATAAATAATTGACTGTTATGTAAATGGATATCTCTGATGAAGCACCGAAGGGTGTGAAACGTAAGACGTTCCTTGGCAGCTATTAACCTGGGGCTGTGGCTGCAATAAACGTGCTTTTGCATCAAATAACTAGCAGCATTTGTGGTATTCTTTGAAGGGGTGAGTGTACAGGCCATCAGTTAATCAACTTACGAGAAACCTTTGATGGATTAACTGGTGCTAAAATCTTCTCCACTCTTGACCTCTGGAGTGGCTACTGGCAGATACCGGTAGAACCAACAGACATATGCAAAACAGCTTTCACAACACATGAAGGCTTATTTGAATTTACAGTCCTGCCATTTGGGCAAAAGAATGCCCCAACTACCTTCTAGCGTCCCATGGACGAAGTTCTGAGAGGCATACAGTACAAGTTCTGTATGGCTTACATGAATGACATAATAATCTACTCAGCTACACTTGAGGATCATCTTATCCAGTTGATAGAAGTGCTGCAAAGACTAAAAATACATGGACTGACTGTTAAAATAGAAAAGTGTTCTTTTTTGCTGAGCCAAATTAAGTTTTTGGGACACATAATTTCAGACGGAGGAATCGTTCCCAAGGCTACAACACCGGAATCCATCCAACACTTCCCAACACCAAGAAAAATAAAAGATATTCAGAGTTTCATGGGTTTTTGCAACTGGTACGGACCATTCTTCTCTAGTCTGGCAAAGGTGGCAGAACCAATAAATACGCTGAGAAGAAAAAAACAAAAGTGGTTCTGGGGCATTGCCCAAGAGACAGCATTCAAAAAGATCAAATCTAGCCTGACCAAAGCATCAAAGTTGTACTTCCCTGACTACACTCTTCCTTTTCACATAGCAATGGATGCAAGTGATGGGAGAGTTGGTGCTGTACTCTTTCAAGTTGAAAATGGTGTAAAAAAAGTGGTCTTCTATTGTAGTCGCACCTTGCAGCCTGCAGAACGAAAATACCACACCTCTGAGAAAGAATGTCTAGCAATTGTATGGGTGATTAAACGTTATCAATTTTATTTGGAAGGACAGTTATTCACTTTGTACACAGACCACAGTGCGCTAACCTTGCTTTTCTCCATGACAGACACTAATGGAAAGCTGGGAAGGTGGACACTTTTGCTGCCGGAATTTGCATTCACAGTCAAACACAGCAAAGGAACATCCAATGTGGTGCCAGACTTGTTATCAAGGGATCCTGAGTGCTTCGAAAGCCAGCATAAGTGTATAGATGTTAATGATGTGGACAGAACTGTTCCTCCTGTGAGCTGCAATGTGGTTTTTACAAGGGCCACCACGATGGATGACGACCAATTTATACCATTCTCCAGAACCAAACTGATATCAAAGTAAGATGAAGATTTGGAGATCAAAATGATTAAAGAAATCTTGGGTTGGGGTGGCAGTCTGGATGAGCTGCGGGGACCTTGGAAGCTCCAAGCTCAGCAATATGACCTCATCATAATGGATGATCTTTTGGTACTGCAAGACCATGACTCATCTAGTTGGAGAGCTGTTGTGCCCACCACCTGTGTGCCAAAAGTGATGATGGCTATGGATGACAGCACCATTACAGGTCATCTGGGTCAAAAGAATTGCCTGGATAGGGTCCGAGGGTGTTTCTACTGGCCAAAATTGCAAAAGGATGTCATAGACTACATTAATACCTGTCCAGTCTGTCAGGAGACCAAAGTCGGTAATCAAAAGATAGCAGGGAAGATGATCATTAATGAGCCAAAGGGAACATGGGTTACCCTTGCACTGGTTCTCATCGGACCTTTGCCATGAACACCTAAGGGTAACATATATATTGGCTGTGGTTGATCAGTTTATGAAATGGATGGAAGTATTCCCGCTGAGATGTGCCACGACAGATATCATCCTCACCAAGTTGGAGATGGATGTCTTCAGCCGATGGGGTACACCGGAGTGCTTGGTCTCAGACAACGGACTTCAGTTTTGCTCTGCTCAATGGAAAGAGTTCTGTAATGCATGGGGAATAACCCACATCCATACCTCCCCCTATCATCCCCAGAGCAACTGGACTGAGCAAACTAATCGCAATATCAAAGCCTGTAAGCCAGATGTAAGCCAGAAACAGTCTCAGTGGGACAGATATCTACGTCGCATAGCAATGGCATTGCAAAGTGCAGTTCACGAGGCTACTGGCTATAGTCCAACACAACTAGCAACAGGCAGACAGTTCAGTGTGCCTGTTAACAGAGAACTGTCAGGGGACCCTGTGCATGATGAGAATCTCTCAGGTTACCACCAACAGTTGTTAGACTAAATGTGCAGTTGTCAAGAAATTGCCAGGCAAAACCTCCGTCATGCCCAATACCATCAGAAATGGTACTATGACCAAAAAAAGACAGTTACTTTAGAAGTGGGGGACATGGTGCTCTTGAAATGACACATGCAATCCAGCAAGGAAGATGGCTTCAGTGCAAAGCTAGCTCACCCATGGGATGGACCCTACATCAGTTCCAAGAAATGTTTAGATATTACCTATGGACTTGTGGAACCTGTCACTGGACGGGGCAGGGGGGTACACCACATCTCAAACATTAGGAAGTTCCGGGATAGGATAAGATAGGACACATGCACCCTAACAATGACTTGAGGGGAGAGACCAGATTGTCTCGCACTCCTTTAACTGGCAAGGAGAAAAGCCAAAACATTAGGAACTTGGGGAAGAATAGGCTTAGACCATGAATACCAGTGAACTATAGAGCTCTACACAACTGGGGAACCCTGGAAGAGAAGTAGCAGCTCTGATCTTTATGCTAGAAAAACTGTCATGTCTAAAAAAACAAAAACAGAATGCTACCTTGTACATAGTTGTAAACATAGTGAAATGTTAAGTGTGTATAGTATGAGTTGCTACCTCTGTGTAAGCCTCCTTGGTGGCAGTCTGGTCAACTTCGTTGATGCTTGGTGGGGGGGGGATTGTAACGAGCATGGTCACCAGTTACAGTCAACCCACCAAAATTAAAGTAAGAAAATAAAGGGCTTACCTGCCACAGGGTGACAGGGTAGGAGTCCGAGGGGGTGACACCTGTGCATCTGTAAAAAACCAAGAGAGAAAAGGGGTCACAAAGGATCTGTAGTTCTTTAGGGGTCCAGCAGGGAGGAAGAGACAGGGTAGAAAATAAAAGAAATACTTATCTGATAGCCAGGGGCCCTCGTTCCATTCAGATCTGTGAAAAAAAAGGAAAAAAGGTTAGAAAGTTAAAGCAAATTTAAAAAATGACGAGACAGAAGAAAAGAGAGAGTTAGGTTTGGGGAAGGGGGAACTCAGCAAAAGGCCCTGTGCCCCTTGTGGTGGACAAGTAGCCAAAATTTTAAGTAGTAGCCCAAGTGGGCTAGTGTGGGGCTAGTAGCCCTGGTGTTAAATAAAGTAGCCAGGCAGGCTAGTGGATGCTGTGGTGCTAGGAAATGCCATGGGGGAATGCCCTGAGGTAGAGGTAGCCCTGGTGGTTTAGTGGGCTTACACCCAGGTGGATGAGGACAGCACTGTTTTAACTAATTTTAAAACCTTTCCCTGGGTTTTACTAGGGGACTTCCCTGAACCCTCTCCAAGTGTGGGGCACTGTATTTGTGGTGGTAGCGGCAAGAGAATGCAAGTTGGGCTGCAGGGGCAGCCAGCTGCTAGCGTGACCACGCTAGAGAGTGCCTGTGGGCACTTCTGTACTCCCAACCTGCAAGGAGTGCAGGCTGCAGCCTGTAGGTAGGGAAATGGGCAGACTAGATGGGCCAAGCAGTCCTTATCTGCCGTCAAAGTCTATGTTTCTATGTTCCTATGAGAGTCAGGGGATAGCAGGAGTCAGTGAGAGGTGGTGGCATGTAATGAAAGCACCTCCCTCCACCCTCCCGATTGCCAGTTCAGCAGCAGTAGTTTTAGTTTAATTATGCCCTTTGGGGCTCAAAAGGGCAGTCAGGGAGGAGAAGATACAGCGAGAAGCAAGGATGCTGCAGTAATGGAGCTGCTCCGCAGCATTAGAGAGAGCCAGTGAGGAACTGAGAGGAGAGAGAGTGGCATGGGCCGCATGCAGAAGCCACAACACGGCTAAATAAGTAGCCATTGGGCCTATTTTTTTTTTACAATAAAAGTTAGCGCCTGCAAGAATTAGGCAGGCAGAGGAGGGCTGAGTGCTCCTGGGGAGTAATTAAATAAAGAGCCACACAGCGAAGCGGGTGGAAGCCCCAAGGAGCTGTAATTGAAACTGGGGGACAGCAGAACAAACAGGGACAGACAGCAGAGAACAGAGAGGCAATTTCGGGCCATAAAAGCCCACAAAGAAGCAACAAAGCCCAGGAGGGCTAAATAAATAAAATAAATATATAAATAAATGGCTACCTGGGGGCAGAAGCAGGCAGTCCTCCAGGTAGCATCAGGCAGGGCTCGTTGGGAGCATGCTGGCTGACTGGGACATCGCTAGGACATCCTGACGTCAGCACAGGAGGCAGGATCAGCCAGATTTAATGAAAAGGGGGGGAAGGGCTGCATTTCAGCAGCTTCCAATGGGAAACACCAAATTAACTTAAAAAGTGTGAGGTAGGGTAGCTGGGGAATCCCCAGCCCTATCTAACCACTTCATATTTTTTCCTTTGCTACCTCAAAAAAGGGGGTATTCAGGGCATTTAAAGTGGGGCAAAGAGCAGTTGGGAGGATCAGCTTGAGACGCCCTACCTCTAGGGGAGCTCGAGCACTCTTCTGATTGGCTGCCAGAAGCATTGGCAGTAAAATCAACTGTGACAGGGTTAGCCCCTGCCACTAATGTATATACCTATCTTTTCTTTTTTTATGGTTGCAACCACTCTTTTTCATACTTATACGGCTATCCCTTGTCTTCCTGGTTAGAGGTAGGCCACCTCAATTCAGCCCCCCCCCCTCTTCTATCTATATCCCTCTCTTGACTTCTCTTCCTTCTGGGTCCAAAGTTAATTAGGTTCCAAGTAAGGAACCTTGAAGTTCAACAAGGTTACAAGAACCGTTACTTAACTGTGTTGATAGAAGTAAACAGCAGCAGTCCCTTTCCATTTTTTTTTCTGTGCCCTGTGCTGCTGTATCAAACCAGTTAATATGTTGCAATACAGGGATAATTATACATAGATACATAGACAGTGTTGGCAGATAAGGGCCTTTGGCCCACCCAGTCTGCCCATTTGAGCTTGTAAGTTCAGTTTATGTTTTCCTAGATTTCTGTTGCCCCTTAACCCTGACCTCCAGAATTCCTTTATGTCTATCCCACGCATTCTTAAATCCCATGATTGTTTCAGCCCCCACCACTTCCTCTGGCAGGGTGTTCTACTTGTCCACCACCCGTTCTGTGAAGAAATTCTTCCTCATGTTTCCTCTGAATCGTCCTCCCTCCAACTTCATCCCATGCCCTCTAGTCCTGGAACATCTTTTTCGCTTAAAAATAGTGTATTCTTGCACCCTGTTCCTCCCTGTAAGATACTTGTATGTCTCTATCATATCCCTCTCCCTCCTCTCCTCCAGGGAGTACATGTTCAGTTCCTTCAACCTGTCTCCATAGGGACTTGTGATGCAATCCATGCACCATCTTTGTTGCCTCCTCTGAACCTTCTTACCCTGTCTACGCCCCACGTAGGTATGATCTCCAGAACTGTACACTGTACTCCAGGTGGGGCCTCACTAGTGTCTTGTATAGCTGAATTATGACCTCCCTTTCCTGCTGGTGATGCCCCTGCCTATACATCCCAGCATCCTATTTGCTTTACCTGCTGCCTTGTCACACTGTTTCCCTACCTTGAGGTCATCAGAGATGATAACCCCAAGATCCCTTTCCTGCTTGGTGCATGCTATATCCTCACCCCCCAACTGATATATTGTGCCAGGGTTTTTGTGCCCCATATGCATTATCTTGCACTTCCTTGCATTGAATTTCAACTGCCAAACCCCTGGCCATTCTTCAAATTTCTGCAGGTCCCTTCTCATTCTGTCTACACCTTCTGGTGTGTCTACTCTGTTACAGAGCTTTGTGTCATCAGCGAACAGTGAAATTCTGCCTTCTAGGTCCTGCGCAATGTCACTGATGAAGATGTTGAATAGGACGGGTCCCAGCACTGATCCCTGTGGTACCCCACTGGTCACTCTTCCCTCTGTGGAGTGACAGCCATTTACCACCACCCTCTGTGTCCTGCCGCCCAACCAGTTACCCACCCACCACACTACTGTCCTACCCATACCCATATTCCCCAGTTTGTGCAATAGTCTTCTATGTGGCACAGTGTCAAAGGCCTTGCTGAAGTCCAGATAGGCCATGTCCACTGCCTTCCCCTGATCCACCTCCCTAGTCACCCAGTCAAAAAATTCAATGAGGTTGGTCTGACATGACCTCCCCCTGGTGAAACCATGCTGCCTTGGGTCCTGTAGTCCATTGACAACCAGATGTTCCACCAATCTCTCCTTCAGTAGTGCTTCCATGATATTCCCCACTACCAGGTGAGGCTGACTGGTCTGTAGTTCCCTGCTTCCTCTTTGTTCCCTCTTTTGCATAAGAGGACTACATCTGCTGTCCTCCAGTCTTTGGGTACCTCCCCTGTTTCCAGTGATTGGCTAAACAGAATAGCCAGAGGTTCAGCCACCACCTCTCTTAGTTCTTTAAGGACACTGGGGTGCACCCCATCTGGCCCCATTGCTTTATCAACTCTTATTACTTCCATTTCCTTCAGGACCCTTTCTCATGTAAAGGGGCTTGTGTCCATTTCTGCATCATTCTCACCCCTTGTACTCCCTTCAGACCCATTACCCTCCTCTTCCTCAGTAAAGACTGAGCATAAATACCTGTTCATTATGTCAGCTTTACTGTTGTCATCCTCCACGTGGCACCCATCCTCCCCTTTCAGTCTCACTATCCCTCCCTTTGTCTTTCTTTTTTCACTTATGTACCTGTAAAAGGTTTTGTCCCCTCTACCCACTGATTTTGCAATGTGTTCTTCTGTCTGAGCTTTGGCTTCCCTTACTGACCTCCCTGCCTCCTTTTGCTTCTCCTGGTACTTCTCCCTATCCCCTTCTGCCTGTATCTTTTTGTATTGCCTGAATGCAATTGTTATTATGCATGGTTTTACCTTAGTTTTGCAAAAAGTAACACTTTGGGTAGAGTGTCCCCTATAGTATCCACAGTAAGATAACCCCCAAAGAGTTTGAGACAAGAAAACAAGGAACAAACTATGGTTCACAGCTTAAAACCTGTAGTATCTTTCAGTCGCAGTCTGATCGGGAGTCTGTAATTGAACTCTGCAGCAATCTAAGGTTGCACTATAGCAGGAATTCAGCTACAAAATGCATTAGACCAGTTTATAAGATGTAGAGGGAAAGTGAGGCATTCTTAATAATAGCCCAGGCACTTCCAAAACATGTATGCACAAATACAGTAGAGCTTGAACAATACCAGACCAAAAGTAGTGCCTTTTAAACAACATAAAACCAGGAATTCATAGTTTCCCCTAAAAATACTTATGTGCTGGTTCATAGCTTACCTTAGGTGGATTTGCTGTCATGAGAACAGTAATCCAGTGGGTCACAATAGAGTATAATGTTACTGTTTGGTGGCCTGGTAAGCTGCAGCTTGCTCAGCAGAAGAATTGGGTGTTGGCTCTTCCAACTCTAGTATTTCTGTGAGTATTCTCTACAGTGAGACTGTGGTCCCTTGTGGTCTCCTTTTCTAGCAAACTACCTGTCAGTCACTCCTTAGGAAAATTAATTATTGTGAATCTTCCTTTGTAAAGCAAATACTTGCATCCTCAGCCCTCTGCTTTAATCATATTAGCTGTATGATGTGTTTTTAGGTTAGAAATACACCTAAGAGGTTGTTTAAAATGTATTCATTTTTTTGCTGATGATGCTAGGTCACCTGACTCAGGCAGGTGGGTATATAAGCACTACCTCAGCAGTTACCAGGTAGACAGGGTCAGGTCCCTCTGACCAACAGTGAGAGAGGTTCAATGCTACAGAATAAAATTGTTTTTGCTGTTTATTTGAAGATTTGCTTTTCATGTGTTGCTTTGCTTTATGGTGCTTGCTATATGTTTATGATGTAATAAACATCCCACTAAGAAAAACCAGTAGGTTGCACCTTACTTGTTGACTCTGTGTCCATCTGTAGAGCCCACATCGTAACAAGTGGTGCTAGAAGTGGGATCTCTACTGCCTGCTTCGTCTTCCCAGGGAAGGGATACATTGCGATGGGTATTCCCTGATACCTGAAGTGGACATGGCGGAGGGTGGCCTGGCTCAAGGTACCCTTACAAGGCACATGGCGGTGCAGACGGGGGCCTAGCTGCTAACTGGTTTGCCCTAAATGCGCCTCCAAAAATTTAGAAGCAGCTGTCTGAGGGATCAGAGGAGGAGGAGGAGGTCTGTGAGCATGGAGAAGAAATGCCTATGGACCAGCTGCCTAATGATGCAGGAAAGGATATTAATACTTCCTGCCCTAACTTGGAAGATGCACCAGTAGAGGATGTTGGAGAACTCCTGAAATAGCTGTGTGTCAGACAGGGGCAACTGGATCGAGAGAGAGAAGCGGAATGACGGAGACAGGATGCTGAGTGGGTGGACACCCAGTGGGTGTTCCAGGCCATCAGGACTGAGCATGCTGAATGGCCACAGAGTCCCAGAGACATTAAACTAGGAAGGCCACAGGACTCTGATGACATTGAGGCATACCTCATCACGTTCGAGAGGGTGGCACAAATGTGTGGCTGGCCAAGAGAGCAATGGGTGGTGCATTTTGCCCTCCAACTAACTAAACAAGCATAAGTAGTGTACAGTCGATTGGACATACAGCTTGCCAATGATTATGACCATGTTAAGCAAGAAATCCTGAGGCAGTATGACATTAATCCTGAGATGTACCAGCAGTGTTTCAGGTACCTGAAGATGCAAGCCACTGATGCTCCCAGGGACGTTTATGCACGGTTGAAGGATCTAAGCAACAAATGGTTGCAACCAGGCAGCAAGACAATTCAACAAATCATGGAGGCCATAACAATTGAATAATTCATAAAAGTCTTACCACAGGATGTACAGTTGTGGGTATGTGAACATAAGCCCGAAGGTGCTGAGAAAACCATTGCCCTGGCAGAGGACTTTATGGTTGCATGTCCTACAAGAGGGAGGAACCAGAGAGGTATTACAACAACCCACTCCTCTAATCTGGTAAAATCTCCCTTTTCATCTACAAATGTTAAAGCTTATCCTGAAATAAGAACAGATAGGAGAGAGAGAGTACCATTGCCTGAAATAATCTGTCACGGTTGCCCAAAGAAAGGACATAGTATCAGGAATTGCCCATCAGTAAAAAGGGACTCTGGACATCTGGCCTTGGCTATTTGGGCACCTTATGTGGCCACTGTGGAAGTGGGACCACATAACGTCTTAGGCTTGCTGGACTCTGGAAGTCGCCAAACATTGGTTCGTGCAGACTTAGTAGAAGGCATAGAAAAAGCAGGGATAGGTACTATGATCACCTATATACATGGGGATACTCATTTTTATTCCACTACCTCTCTGGAATTGAATGTAAATGGGAAAACACAGGAATTATCAGTCCAGATTGTTCCACACTTACCCATACCCATCATTATTGGGCAAGATCATCCTGACTTTTCTACATTTATGGCTAAACATGACGGTTCTCCTCTGGTTGCTGTGACAACTCGGTCACAAACAAAACAACAAACTGAGCTGGGTAAACTGTTTCCATTTTCAGAGGAACTGCGTGAGACCCCAGGTAAAGATTGGAAGGGAAACACTGTAGAAAGAAAAGAGACTGGCAGAAATGGGCCCTGTTGACATTAAGTCAGAGACAATGACACATGAACAAAAACAGGATGTTTCATTAACCCCTTTCTTTTTAAAGGTGGGAAAGAAACCAGAGAAAGGATCCCCAAGATGTATTGTATTTAATTATATACTATACAGGGAATGTATAAATCCTAAAAATGGGAATACATTGACCATGATAACTGGTCTGGAGGTGGGTTCCAGGAGGGTGGCAGGAGCTGAAGGGTCCCATCAGTGGCAGCCGAGAAAGGCGCCACCTTTCGATGTACAAAAGCACTGCTCAGGGCTCACAGCAGATCTTGGTAGCTGGTCCAGGGGCGGGTTCCAGGATGGTGGCAGGAGCTGAAGGTTCTCATCAGTGGCGGCCGAGAAAGGTGCTGCCTTTCGATGTACAAAAGTGCAACTCGGGGCGCACAGTGGATTTTGGTAGCTGGTCGGGGGGTGGGTTCCAAGAGGGCGGCAGGAGCTGAAGGGTCCTGTCGGTGGCAGCCAAGAAAGGTGCCACCTTTCGACATACAAAAGCGCTGCTCGGGGCACATGGTGGATCTTGGTAGCTGGTCTGGGGGCGGGTTCCAGGAGGGCAGCAGGAGTTGAAGGGTTCCAGTGGTGGCGGCCGAGAAAGGTGTCATCTTTTGATGTACAAAAGCGCTGCTCGGGGTGCATGGCAGATCTTGGTAGCTGGTCCAGGGGTGGGTTCCAGGAGGGCAGCAGGAGTTGAAGGGTCCCGTCGGTGGTGGCTGAGAAAGGCGCCGCCTTTCGATGTACAAAAGTGCTGCTTGGGGCGCACAGCAGATCTGCCCAGGGTTTCTCAAATGGGGAGGCCCCAACCTGTTCCAGGGGAGGCTCAAGCAAGCCTTAAAATGTACCATATTATAATGTCAAGTTTTGGATGCTTCTTGTGAAAGAATGCAGCAAAGTGAAAGCAAATAATGGCATGCAAATTTTATGTACAAAATGGTTACCAGGAAAGACATGCTCAACAAACACTTGTTTCCTAGTATGACATGGGGAAAATACAATTCTTGGAAACCGTGCAAAACAAAATTCAAAATAATGCAAATGAATAGGAACAAGGTAACAACTGACCCATTATACTGGCTGCAGAAAAGCAAAAATACAAAGGATAAGCAGAGAGGTACTATGAGCAAGAGCAGGAGGGAGTAAAATGGTCCCTGGGAAGGTGTTTAAGAGCTGGGTAAAACTGACAAAGAAAGCAATCTGACTCATGGAGGTATTGCAATGAGGGGCAAATAGAGTCCAAAAGTCTGAAGTGTGGAGCGAGTAGGCTGACCTGGGGAAGGGGGTTATAGAGAGGGAGAATGATAAGTTCAATAAAATGAGAATAAACTCAACTACTCACATGTACTTCATTGTATTCTTCCTGTAATGTGCAAAGTATGATAGTTGTTCTAACTATGGGGAGGCCCAAACTTATTTCTATATTAGGGAGAGGCTCAAAATCTTTTCCAAGGCTTGGGGGAGGCTCAGTATGACAAAGTGTGAGAACTCCTGATCTGATAGATCTTTGACTGGGTGACCGAAGCAGTAGATCAGGGAGGAGCTGTGGACATGGCCTACCTAGACTTCAGCATGGCAACAGGACACAGATGGTAATAGTAAACAGAGTCCACTCTGAAGAAAAGGGGGTTTGGCAAGATTGGAGGAATGGTCAAAAGTATGGCAGCTTAGATTCAATATAAAGAAGTGCAAAGTAATTCACCTGGGAAATAAAAATTCAGGGGAAGAGTACACACGGGGGGGGGGGGTGCATTAACAACAACAAAAAATGAAAATGGACCTTGGGGTAGTCATATCAGATAACCTTAAGGTAAGCAAACAATGTGAGAAGGCTGTAAGGAGGGTGGGGTGGGGATACTGGCATGTATAGGGAGTGGCATCACCAGTAGGAAACAGGAAGTTATCTACTAAAATGGTGCAGGGTCTGCAACAGAAACCATATGAAGAGAAACTAAAGAAGCTTAATATGTATACCCACAAGGAAAGGAGTGATGGGGGGACATGACAGAAACTTTCAAGTACCTCAAGGGAATCAACAAAGTCCAAGAGGGTGGCATCTTTCAGAAAAAGATGCGCAAGAACAAGGGGGCACAATTTGAAGATAGAGGGGGGATGGCTCAGGGGCAATGTGATGAAGTATTTTTTTACGGAGAGGGTGGTGGACACATAGAATGGCCTTCCTGAGGAGGTCATGGGGTTAGAAACAGTGGGGAAATTCAAGAATGCATGGGATAGACATAAGGCAATTCTGGTGGGGGGTAGAAAAAAGTAGGCTGTTGGTTAACTTGGATCTGCAGCTTATCTAATAGGTGGGGAAATGGGCAGACTAGGTGGGCCAAGCAGTCCTTATCTGCTGCAAAGTCTGTGTTCCTTGTACACAAAGTGTGAGGCAGGTCACAATGTGCAACAGGTGTGATAATGTGTTAATTCTTTTTCCCCTGGTTCTGTGATGTGGAAGACATGCAACTCAAAATTATGTCTCTTTGTTAAATTTTTGTCTGGTAATTGTGTAGCCTTTCAATTTTTGGTTTTTTTGGTGATTGCACTAAATTGCCCATAGGCCAGTTGATGTGCGTGTTTAATCATTGCAAATATTTCTGGAAACTGTAATCACTGCTGTCACATCATGCCATCAAGTCACGAATCATCTTCTTCACACACCACCCTGTTGTGTTGCCGTGTGTTGTGGCTTTTTGTGGTTCAGTTGGTAGGAATACATTATCTTGCATCGCACTTGTATTCGCTTGTGCATGGATAGCTCGCATTACATGCAGACATACACACTGTTCACCCAAGCTATTGGCAATACGCGTGCAGTGCGTGGTTTTCATGTTTACCATTTTTAACTAGCCACTGGTACAAGTGAAGTCCACCAGGATGAAGCACAGCACAGCAGAATTCTGCAGTAAAGTTACTGCAGCAAACAATGCAGTTTCAATGGGAGTTGATCCCTTTTGTCATGCAGTAAACCCGTGACACTGCGCTTCATCCTGGTGGGCTTTACTGTATGTACAATTAAGTCTGTGTCATCCACATCATAGCCATTAACGCTACATATTACAGCAGCCTTGTCATGATGAATACACTCAATGTCCATGCCAGTCTGCACTCTCAAGCTTAGCAAACTGTATATGTTTGCACAAATTGCCCCTTGATGCAAATGCACAGTCAGGGGTCATATAGACATTGTAGCCACGATCCTTATCTTTTTCAGAAGGAACTGTAAAGTGGCCATCCAGTTTGTGAACCACGTTTTGCCCGGGTCCTTTGGAGTTCATCCTTTCTGCTGACTCGATGTCTTCCTGTGACTTGTTGAATGTAATTTGTCCTGCACTCTGAAGATCTTCCAAATGCCTGTAACAAAAAAAAATTGTTTTAGTGCAATACACATATAGCTGCACAAACTACTTGTGTACAAGTCTGTTTACAGAAAACTTGTTTATTGTTTTGTTTGTAAGTTGCATAATCTACATTACTTCTCGCACTGGTATAGCCTATAGTAGACAGGAGCAAGCTGGTCAAATACAAGAAGTGTACATACATCCAGCATTGACTACACAGCAACATGAACAGATCCAACAAGTATTGAACACGTTTTCAGAAACATTTACTAATGTTCTAGGCCGAGCAATCGGTGTAGAGCACGACATTAGTCACCCAAACTACACCTTTGTACCAAAAACCATACAGATTACCCTTACATGTCAGGGATGAGGTCATAACAGAGGTGAGCAAAATGGAGCAAATGGGTAAAATTTCACCCTCACGTAGCGCATAGTCATCCCCCATTGTTGTGCTAAAAAAGAAGGAATGGGGTATCTGCCTCTGTCTAGATTTCTGGAAAGTGAATGCCCCCTCCCTTCTGGACAGGTACCCTATGCCCATGATAGACAACATTATTGATCATCTGGGGAATGCAGCCTTTATCTCAACACTAGATCTCACCAAAGGATACTGTCAGATTCCCCGTACAACACACTTATGACAGAAAACTGCATTTAGCACACCTATAGTGTTATTTGAATTTGTAACAATGCCATTCGGGCTTCATGGAGCGCCTGCGATTTTTCAACGCTTCATGGACCAAATGCTCAGTCCCTATGCAGGCTTCTGTGCTGCATACCTTGAAGATGTGGTAGTGTTTAGCCCTGACTGGAAGATGCTCCTGAAACATCTGGAGCAGATCTTTTCAGCAATTGAGAAGGCAGGGGTCTATATTAGTCCTAGGAAGTGTTGTCTGGGTCAGACTGAAACCAGATATCTAGAGTTTATCATAGACAATGGGGTTATTAGACCTGAGATGAATAAAGTGGCAGCAGTATCTGACTGTGCCATGCCCAGGACCAAGAATCAAGTCTGAGCTTTCTTGGGACAAGCTGGGGTACTACAGGCACTTTATTCCTAAATTTTCAGCAATAGCAGGCCCACTTGCTGATCTGACAAAGAAAAGGTATGCAAACAGAGTGGAGTGGACCTCAGAATGCGATGCAAACTTTAGGCAGATTAAGACTTCATTATGTGCCCTGTTTTGAGAAGCCCTGATTTTAGCAAACCCTTTATAGTGCAAACGGATGACTCCGGGGTGGGTATGGGGCAGTGTTGACACAGTATGTTTAGGATGAAGAGCATCCTATTATATACATTAGCAGGAAAATGCTTGAAAGAGAACTCAGATATTCTACCATTAAGAAAGAATGTCTCACCCTCAAATGAGTGATAGAGTCTTTTAAATACTATCTTTGAGGGGCTGAGTTTGAGGTGGTGACAGACCACAGCCCCTCTGTTGGATACAGCAGATGAGGGAAAAGAACTTGCATATCATGAGGTGGTACCTGGCTTTGCAGCCATACCGCTTCACCATCTCCCATAGGAAAGGAAGTGAATTCGCCAATGCAGACTTCATGTCACGCTATGGTACAGGGCTTGAGGTGTCAAAAACAAATGTGAAAGAATCTGTATAACTATTTAACTCAGTGGTTTTGAAATGTGCTTTATTACAGATCCCAGGGCAAAAGTAAGCATGATGTGTTGGAGTGTAGGCACCTTGGTGCTATCACAGTTATAATGGGACCCTGGGATGCAGCTTCACGGAGTGGGTAGGCCGGAGCTCCTCCAACCTTGTAAAAGGGAGGGGGTTGGACTGTAGGTTACAGCCTTTTTGGCTGGGGAGCTGTCTCCCTGCTGTTTGATGTTACGGTACACTGAGTATTGGTGTATATAAAGTCCCAGGGTATGTTTGGTTCTGGCACTCCATTGTCAGTCTAGTTGTTTGTGGGGCCCTGGGATACAGCTCCTGAGAGTGGGTGGGCAGGAGTTCCGCCCTCTCCTGGGCTTCTGGAGAAGGGAATCTGTACTCACGCCTTCCCTCTAAAGAAGAGGGGGTAAATATGACAGGGTTAGTCCCTGCCACTAATATATGGACCTATCTTTTCTCTTTTTTTTATGGTTGCAACCACTCTTTTTCATACTTATACGGCTATGCCTTGTCTTCCTGATTAGAGGTAGCCCACCTCAATTCAGCACCCCCCCCCCGGTCTATCTATATCCCTCTATTGACCTCTCTTCCTTCTGGGTCCAAAGGTAATTAGGTTCCAAGTGAGGAACCTTGAAGTTCAACAAGGATACAAGAACCGTTACTTAACTGTGTTGATCGAAGTAAACAGCAGCAGTCCCTTTCCCTTTTTATTTTTCTGTGTCCTGTGCTGCTGTATCAAACCTGTTAATATGTTGCAATACAAGGATAATTGTTATTATGCATGGTTTTACCTTAGTTTTGGAAAAAGTAACACTTTGGGTAGAGTATCCCCTATAGTATCCACAGTAAGATACCCCCCCCCCCCCAAAGAGTTTGAGACAAGAAAACAAGGAACAAACTATGGTTCACAACTTAAAAGCTGTTAGTACCTTTCAGTCGCAGTCTCATCGGAAGTCTGTAATTGAACTCTGCAGCAATCTAAGATTGCAGTATAGCAGGAATTCAGCTACAAAATGCATTAGACCAGTTTATAAGATGTAGAGGGAAAGTGAGGCATTCTTAATAGCCCAGGTACTTCCAAAACCTGTATGCACAAATACAGTAAAGCTTAAACAAAACCAGACCCAAAGTAGTGCCTTTTAAACAACATAAAACCAGGAATTCATAGTTTCCCCTCAAAATACTTATGTGCTGGTTCATAGCTTACCTTAGGTGGATTTGCTGTCATGAGAACAGTAATCCAGTGGGTCACAATAGAGTATAATGTTACTGTTTGGTGGCCTGGTAAGCTGCAGCTTGCTCAGCAGAAGAATTGGGTGTTGGCTCTTCCAACTCTAGTATTTCTGTGAGTATTCTCTACAGTGAGACGGTGGTCCCTTCTGGTCTCCTTTTCTAGCAAACTACTTGTCAGTCACTCCTTAGCAAAATTAATTATTGTGAATCTTCCTTTGTAAAGCAAATACTTGCAACCATAGCCCTCTGCTTTAATCATATTAGCTGTATGATGTGTTTTTAGGTTATAAATACACCTAAGAGGTTGTTTAAAATGTATAAATGTTTTTTGCTGATGATGCTACGTCACCTGACTCAGGTAGGCGGGTATATAAGCACTACCTGAGCAGTTACCAAGTAGATATGGTCAGTTCCTTCTGACCAACAGTGAGAGAGGTTCTATGCTACAGAATCGAATTGTTTTTGCTGTTTATTTGAATATTTGCTTTTCATGTGGTGTTTTGCTTTATTGTACTTGCTATATGTTTATGATGTAATAAACATCCCACTAAGAAAAACAAGTGGGTTGCACCTTACTTGCCAACTCTGTGTCCATTTGTAGAACCTACACCATAACATCAACCAATCAGGTGCCACTAGGGAGGGCAAAAAGGCTGGGAGGAGTAGTTTGAGGTGGAGTCTCTTAACTCCTCTGAAGAGAAAAAAAGCAGCAATACAGGGAAAGTTTAAAGTGACTTTTTTTGATGACCTTTCCTCTTTTTTCCCCATCCCTGTCCTTACTGCCTTTATCTTTTTCTCCATTTATTCCTGCAGTTCTCCCTATCAACTTCTCTATCTTGGTGTTTACCTTACTAACTAACCTGCTTTTTTTGGGGGGATAGGATTTCCCATCTCCTTTTCAGTGCCTCACCCCTTGGCTAGTTTAAATGCTTGCCAATGAAGCATTTAAACCTATCACCTAGGATCCTGGTTCCCCTCCTGGACAGATGCAGACCATCACACCAATATAGGTCTGCATCTCTCCAGGTGGACCCCAATCCCCAATGAAACCAAAACTCTGAGCTCTGCACCAGTTTTTCAACACTGATTGAATTCCATGGTGTAGAGCACACTAGCCTCATCCATACCATAGACAGGCAGCACCTCTGAGAAGGTTACCGTGCATGCTACTTGTCTAAGGCCCTTCCCCAACTCCACAAACTCCTCCTGCACTGCTCTGATCCCTTCCCCAGCCAGGTCATTTGTCCCTAGATGGACAATGACATCCAGCTCCCTCCCCCGTGCAGCTGCTCCCACGATCCTGAGGATTTGCTCCCTGTTCCTCCAAGCCATGGTGCCAGGCAGGTACCTTACCTCCCTCTCCCCTCTCTCTCCTCCAGTTCTACCCTCCTAACAATGGAGTCCACCACCAGGAGTTGTTTCCTTCTCCTGTGGGGTCCCTTGCCACCCTCCTGTGGGTCTCCTTTGTGGAGGTTCCCAGCATCCTCCTTGGTCTCCACTGGGAGTGCCTCCATAGAGGAACCACACTCTGCCAGAATGGCATATGAATTGTGGAGAGGTGCAACTGGAGGGATGCACCTCTGTTCCACCACCTTCACCCTCCCTAAGCCCACTGTGGTCCAATCGCTCCTCTTTCTTGGCAACCTCTGAGGCAGCAGCGGTGGCCCTAATGATCCCTGGGTGGGAAAGGAGGTCCCCCAAATCCTGGCCAACTCAGCCTGGAGATATGCAACCTCCTCCCTCAGCCCAGAGAGGTGTCTGCTGATGGGACAACACTGCATCCTCCAGAACATCTCCCAGAAGACTGCTGCTCCAGATATTGCCTCCAGATAGCCCTAGGGTAGAGAACATTGCAGTAATCTAACCTAGACATAATTTATTTATTTATTTATTTTTATTTATTTGAGCATCAGTTTACAACCTTTGAGCCAGAGGCTCATTTCCAAAGGTACCTCATCACATTGAGGACAAATACATTACATTATAGACTCGTTGTTACATCACGTTGATGACAAATACATTATATTACAGGCTCATTGTAATATCACAGAGTTTCAAGTTGTAATAAAATGACAACCAATTAAATTGACAGCTATATATATTTACAAATATTTGTAGAGCAAAGGAACCATTCTAGTTACAGTGGTGCTGCTCATGCGAGCATTGTCAGTATGTGGTGGACTAAGTCACGACTCATGACAGGTGCAATCACGTGCATTAAATAGCTGGTTCCGCAGTGCAGTTTTGAAGGTGGAGATAGTAGTGGTGTCAGAGATGGCTGGTGGGAGCGCGTTAAACCAGGCTGGGGCTCTATAACAGAAAGATCTCTGTCCATGGCTTGTCCTGGTTCTAGAGATCAGAAGGGTGATTTTGCAGGAGGTTCGGGTATTAGTCAAGGGTTTGGCTTGGCGGATGGAGGCTGTCAGCCCAGGGGGGGATAGCCCGAGAAGGATTTTTTTCATAATGAGGCTGGTTTGGTATTGAAGTTGCTAGTCCAGATTTAGTAGCCTTGCCAAGTCATATAGCTGACATGTGTGAGTGAGCCTGGGGGCCCCTGTAATAAGCCTACACACCTTATTCAGGACAATGCGGATTTTGTTGTGGGCGGTCGAGTCAGCCACACCGTAAACAGGTAGGCCGTAGTCCACCAGAGACAGTATCGAGGATGTAACTGCTAGTCGGAGGGCAACAGGGGGGAGACAGTTTTTATGGCGGTATAGGCTACCTAGCCACACATTAGTAGCAGAGGCAAGTGCCTCAATATGGGTGTGGAAGGAGAGGGCAGTGTCGAAGCTGATCCCAAGGTACTTGTACGAGCAGACTAGTTCAAGGGGTTGCTTGGAGCTGGGGAGGATGTGTAGTGGGAAGTTACTGGCTTTGTTTTGAGGGTGGACAAAGAGCATTGATTTGTTTTTTTTGAGATTGATGACAAGTCGGTGCTCTTTGAACCAGGTTTCTGCATCATTGAAGGTGAGCTGTAGGGATTCCTGGAGGGAGTTGGGGTTGCTGTGGGTGGCAAAGAGGATGGCATCATCTGCATATAACAGAATTCTACCAGTGCAAGCACTGGGTAGGGTGTTTAGGTAGATTGAGAAGAGTAGTGATCCCAGGATGGAGCCATGGGGGACACCTGAGCAGATGGGACAGGTTGTAGAAAGTGTCCCATTGATTTTGACACATTGGAGGCAGTCAGATAGGTAGCTTATGCACCAAGAGAGTGGCCCAGTAGATAGTCCAGTATGGGAGAGGGCTTCCAGTAGGAGGGGGTGGGAGACAGCATCGAAAGCCTTTGAGAGATCTACAAACAGTGCACCAGCTAGGTGCCGGCATCCAGGGAGGAGTGTATGAAATTTAAAAACTCAATTAGAGCCATTCCGGTACTGTGCCCTGCCCGGAAGCCATGCAGTTCTGGACAGAGGATGTTGTACTTGGTTAGGTACTCAGTGATTTGAGAGGCCACCAGCTTTTCAAGGGCTTTGGAGAGGGGTGGGAGAATGGAGATAGGTCTGTAGTTCCCAGCCTTAGACCTGTCACCGCCTTTGTGGATGGACGCAACTATGGCCATTTTCTATGCAGTTGGGAATTGCCCCAGGCAGAGGGATTTGTTGAGTAGGGTGGTGAGTGGAGCAAGTACCTGGTCCAGCACCTGACGGAGAATGCTGGGGTCCAGGGAGTCGCTGCCAGGACTATTGCTCTTTAAAGCTTTGAGCAGTTGTGGTCTGGCTTCCTGGTCGGTTACCCTGCATAGATGGAAACAAGGGCATTGGATGATAGGGGCCGGCCAGGAGGGGAGAGGGTCGAAAAAATTACTGGGGAGGATCGAGCTAAGGTCCGTGAAGGTAGTGTTTAGGAATTTGGCTATGTAGGCCGGGTCAGTCAAAGTAGTCCTGTCCATGGTGATCTGGGCTGGGGGGGTACGGACACTCCCATTCAATTGTTTAACGTTGTACCAGAAGGTTTGTGCACACCCTCAGGAGGAGGTGAGCATGGCTTGGTAATGGTCGGCCTTTGCTTTACGGATAGCCAAGGTGCACTTGTTCCATGCTGCATTATAAGCCTGTCTGTCAGCTACCCGGCCTGTTTCAGTGGCAAGGTGCCATAAGTTATCCCTGTGCTTGAGCAGTTGATGTAGGGCAGGGGTAACCCAGGGTGCACTGAGCTTTTTGGTACGTGTTCTGGTAAGGGGTGCATAGAGGTCACAGGCTTTGTTGAAAGTCTGGGAAAAGAAGGTGAGAGCTGTGTCTATGTCAGGAGCATGCTGTATGGGTGACCAGTTAATCTGGGCAAGAATTTGTTTGAGACTTTTTAGCCCACCAGGTCTGAGGCACCTGTGGAGTGTGGGTTGGGCTTTAAGTAGGGCGGTGGGGGTCGACCAGCAGAATAGGATCGGGGAGTGATCACTGAGTGAGTGTGGGGGGACCTGGATATCTTGGATTTTTTGGGGTGGTTTGTGATGATTACATCTAGAAGGGTACTGGTACCTCTCTTGGAGTTTACTCTTGTGGGTTGGGAAATGAGTTGCATCAGATCCATAGCTGTGAAGGTATCTCGGGTGGTGGAAGAGGAGGCACTGAGCCAGTTCATGTTTCGGTCCCCCACAAGGATGTGATCAACCTTGTGTTGGAGGGTAGCGAGATAATCAATTAAGGATAACATCGCTGGAGTTTGGTGCTTTGGTGGAATGCATGCCGTAGTGAGATATAGAGGGCCCCTGGTGGGGTCAGGCATATGTTTAAGGGTGAGGGCCTGAGCCCCATTTACAAGAACCGGGGCAGGGAGTGCTAGCCCAGTAAGTGATTCCCTGGTATAGATAGCACAGCCTCCCCCACGTTTGCCAACATGATTCTCTCGGTATAGGGTGTATCCAGGTAGTGAGACAAAGTGGTTGGGAGTGGCATGCATAATGATGGCATGCACTAGGGTGGCGAGGTCTATGGCTGATATCAGGGCTTGGATCTGGGCAATTTTCCTCAGGTGGTGAAAACTGTTTTGAATGACAGTTGACATCTGAACATCAAGTGTCAGACTGCCATCAAGGAACACACCCAGATCCCTAACCTGATTGGAGGTGATCAAAGGGATGCCCCCTAGGCTCAAACCAGGGTCATTCCCCAACCCTCCTCATCCTGTTGACGACAAGGTTCCACCATCAGTACTTCTATCTTGTCTGGGTTGAGTCATAGCCAGTTGTGAATCATCCAATTCTGGATCTCGGCTAGGCAGGTGTTAAAACACAGAGGCCGCCATCTGGTTTTCAGGTGTACAGGACAGGTATAGCTGGGTATCATCAGCATAACAATGAAAACCCAGCCCATACCATCTGATAATGTCTCCCAATAGCAGCATATGCACCATGAACAACAGAGGTGCCAGAGCCAAACCTTGTGAAATTCCACAGAGCAGTGGCATTGGGTTAGATAAAGATAACACCATCATCACCCTCTGCACTCTTACCATGAGGTAGGATCTAAACCAGCTGATGGCAGTGCTGGTTTATCCACACCAGTTCCGCAGATGGTCCAATGGAACCTCATGGTCCATGGTGTCAAATACCGCTAAGAGATCCAGGGGAACAAGGATGGTGCACGCTTCCTCATCTCTCCATATTAGCATATCATTAAGCATCTTCACCAGGTCAGTCTCCATGCTATGCCCAGGCCTAATTTCAGAGTGGAAGCACTCAAAGTGGCTGAGAAAGTGAGACAAGCTTCAAGTTCAATGGCCACTTTTTCTAAAACCTTCCCTTAAAATGGGTGCTTTGAGACCAGTCTGTAGTTGGTGAAACAGTCTAGGTCCAATGAGGGTTTTTTTCAAAAGGGGATTCACCAAGGCCTCTTTCAAGGCCACTGGAAAGACCCCACTTCTCGAACACTGGACGATTCCAGCAACCACAGATCCAATTAGGTCTACACAATCAACCAAAAGTCAGGTTGGACCTGGGTCTAGATCACAATGGGTTGGTCACAGCCCCAAGACTATCTCAGCCATCTCCTCTACTCCAACTGGATCAAACATCTCAGACAGAAGGGATGCCCCGACATGTCCCTGGCCTGATTCCACAAGCTCTATGAGTGGCTCTGGAGATCTCAGTCCTGATAGAGGACACTTTGTCTGCAAAGAACAGAGCAAACTGATTGTACCATGTGCTTAAACTAGCTCTCCCAGTATGGAGACAGGCTGGATGCAGCAGCCTGTCTACTGTTCGGAAGAGCTGAGCTGGTCTATTTCTTGCCACAGCAATCACCCTTGACAGGAAATTCACCTTTTTCCAGGAGATTGCCCTCTGATAGTTACCATAATGTAACTTCAGAGCCAGTTTGTCCTCAATTAGTCCTGATCTCCTCCAGCATCACTCCAATCTCCTGTTCTTTAACTCCATGAGCTCCCCATCAAACCACAGGAACATCAGATGGGTAGATAAGGGCCTGACACTGATGGGCATGATAGAGTCAAAGACTGCAGTGACAGCCCTATTATAGGCTACCACTGCTGCCTCCGCATCCACCGTACAAGCAGCTTTCACACCCGATAGGTCCAGCACCACATGGAGTCCTGTTGTGGACAATCCCCTTGTAGGGCGGTGTGGCAAACTAGCCACTGCCTGTCATTATTTGCAGATATATTTCTGTTATATTTGTTTATGTGATTTTGTGTATGTCAAATACCACAAGAAATGCCATGTCTGTGTTACTGAAAAGGTCACATAGGAAATTGGTACTCTGTGATCTGAGAAAGGTCTGCATGCCAGGAAGAGTGGAAATGCCTTGTAAACCTAACTGACGAAGTCAAGGTTGCATTTCCAAGCCCCTTAACAGGGCTATGCCAAAATCCATTTGCCTGTAATAAACTATGCACTTCAAGGGAGAGACTTTTGAGTTCCAGGTAACTGTTGTGGTATATTACATTTTATGAAGTGAAAGGACAGGACATGAATATCCTTTCTGGAAGATCTGTGTAAATACTCGTAAAGGTGTTATTTGTCAATGAAGTACAGCAACTGAAAAAAGAACCACATAAGAATTTTTGGGAAAGTGCAAGAGTGATCTCTACTGGCCTAAACGAGAAGGCCACCCTTTGGGACCAGACAGAGTTTTTGCAGCTGCATTTGGCTATATAAGGGATGAGCCAGAGTCATTTTTTCTCATTCTGTTGAGCATCCTCAAGGACACTCTTCTCCACACAGAGCAAACTGCTGAGATCCAGTGGTTGCGAGGACAAAGAAAACTGAAACTTTCATGTACTTTTCTGCACTTCAATTTACTACAAGCTTAAGGTAGAAATTAGATAAGAGTTTGAGGTGTGTTTTCTTGTACATGTTCACTTTTTATTTGTGTTATTCTGTAACCAAATTTTCTAAATCTTTTTAGTTGTAAATATATGAAAATTAAGTATTTAGCAAAAACATTTGTTTTTAAGAAACATGCCTGAGCTGCATTTTTATATTGTGTGCGGTCTGTGACCAAACTGTTATTAGTAAGGGGTAACACCATAAGCTACCAATCGAACAAGGATCTGAAAAGGGAAATCTGGGTAATGATAGAGAGAATATGAAAGTCTAAGGGAAGAGTCTGTGGGGATCTGAATCTGGTTATTACATGTCCTGTGGGAGAAGACAAAATCAGGGTCACACAGCTACCCCGAAGAGTGTGTAATGCCTGGATCTTCCCCCTTAGTGCTTCAACCAAAGAAGGGTTCTAATTTGGCTACAAGACTTGAGACTGGTATTGCACCCTTATCCAGAGTAATGAGGGGACCCTGGGACTTCGTGGTGAGTGTTCAGTTGTTAACTCAGCGAGCACTATAGAAGGACACAAATAGGGTATTCCTGTTTTCCCCCTCCCTGTCATGGAATGTACTTAGGATTGGGTACTATGAGAAAAGTGGACCTGACCCTCAGGAGTGGGTTCATGACAGGCGGTACTGGACCATCTCCAAAGAGGACAAATCCCTAAGGGGGCCCTAAAAATGAACCTCATAGGTGCTATGATCCAACCAAATGACTGGATCGATCCTGAGGTCATCAACCTAAAGACCTAGTAAGAACACCAAGTCCAATGTGTGACCATGGGAGTGGGTCACTGACATGACAACCTGCGACAGGCCCAGAGCCTCCATGCTCTGGAGGAGGTCATGCCCGAATGCTGAGAGTCCATCATCGAGCCAAGCATTAAAATCCCTCAGAATTAACCATCTGGGTGATTATAACATCAGACCAGCAAAGAAATCCCTGACCTTCTGCAGAAAATCCCTCTCCCTGCCAGGTAGCTGGTAATTAAGAAGGATTCTGTAGCCTGTGCCAGGATCCCCCCCCGCAAGGAAATGCTCTCAAAAGACCTAGTAGAACCCACTAATAACACTGCACATCTGAGGTTCGCTTTAAAACAAATGGCCACTCCCCTATCTCTGTGATCCTTCCTCAGGGTATGTACCAGAGTACCCATCCAGAATTACTGCCTCCAAAATGGGTTGGAGCATTTTCATCCAGCCAAGTGTCGGTAATGCAATCCAGGTCTACTGAGGAAATTAAGTCCACCATTATAACAGTCCTATTCCTCATCAACCTGGCATTGCAAAGCACAACCTGGGTCAGATGGGTGGGAACTGCTGGACGAACAACCACCTGCCTACTATTCAAAATGGAGCCCTTGGGTATAGGGACCCAACAGGGAGGGCCCCTTTCCAGTACCCTTTTCTTCCCAGGGTGCCCCCTTGGCCTTATCACTCGGATCACTGACTCTCTGAGAGTCTCTCCCATGCCCCTCCACACAGTTCTCCAATCCCATGTGATCCCCAAAACCCTACACCTCGCATACATTTCTGTGGGCAAAAGAGGGGAATCAAAAGGTTGGGGGCTGTGCAGACGAGTTGGAGAATAACTGTGCCTTAAAGGTCTAAACCATCGACACATCCTGACTGACCCTATAACTACAAGTTCCAAATACTAAAATCCCAACTCCTACCAATAAATAAACAACCCACCCACCCACCACTTCAATCATCAGATTAACTACTTAAAAGGAAAAGTGCCTTTCTACCACACACTCCCGCTCAGCAATTCATACACAACATTCACACTGCACAAAATCAAAACCTACCCCTCCCTCATGGCCCAGTTAACAAAATATTACTCTATCCCAGGCAGTCCAAATGATTTACAGAGTCCACAGTACACCTTGATCCAATCATGTCAATCCATAGAATTAAGAACAGTTATTTTGTGGGGCTCTCACCACCTACAATAAAAGAATTCTTGAAAAAGCCACAGAGCTCTCACCCCTCTCAGTCCCTTCAGTAAACAGATGTGTTTCAAAGTCTGTCCATCCAAAGCAGGCACTCTCACAGCCTCATAAAATGCTTGAACTGTAGTTGTATCCCCTTAAGTGCTCTCACCACGCTCAGGTAACCAATCTTAAAATAAATTCAAGATGTGGCAAATAGTACCTTCGGGTGCACAGTCCACTCAGTACAGTCAGCAGACAGTCAAAGATTCAAAAACGGTGATATTCTGCTAGATAGAATCCAGCTCTGGTCCTCCAATAAATGGAGGCTACAAACTCTCCTCCCCAGCTGCAGTTCAACATCGTAGGCAGGCAGATGAAATGCCACAACAAGGAATACTGCTGATAGAAGCCAGTTCTGATTCCTCAAAATGAATCATACTGCCTGAGTTAACATTATGGCCCACACCCGGACAGCCGAACTCACAAGCAGTACACAGGTCACTCTACTGCTCAACCCTAAGCAGAATGCCCTAAGGAAAAAACACAAGTCCTCCTTTCTCTGGGCTGGTCCAACTCCCAAGTGATACATGAATTGCTACCTACCAGGTCATAATGTCGCATGCTTTATAGCTTACGATATTATGATTAACCCGGTACAGCGCTGCAGTAGTGAGCGAATGGTGCAATACCGCGTATACTGCTATACGCGGTACTGCACCATTCCCACTTTCCCAGGCAGAGGATAAGACCTCTGCTGGGAGGGGGTTCTGTTGACCAGCTGCTGTGGCTCAACAGACTGAGCCACAGCAGCAAGGAACCCAGGCAGTGCTTCTGGGACCGGGTTTGATTCCTGGCCCCAGAAATTTTATTTAATTTTAATCTTTGTGCACTCCCCGACCTGAAACCCCCCCTGGAGTTGAGAATCTACATTGGGGGGAGTTCGGGGGCACAGCCCCCTGTAACGAGGGGTCTGGGGTGGAGCCCCCCCACAGAAAAAAAAGATATGCCACATGGCAAGAATCACACTGTATCAGCAGCATGATTGTGACATGCGGCATAATGTTGTGTGTGATATTGACTCCGTGCCGGATTGCTATACCACTAAGCCCAAAGGCAGAATGCAGGCCCTCCTCTTTCCAATCCACTGAGGGGTCAAAACCAGCTCCACAAAGCCTCCAGTAGATTAAGCCAGCATCAGACTACTGTCCAGGAGTAGAAAGCCACCTGCAACAGGTTAGTTAATGGCGTCTTGCACAGAGGTAATAATTATGGGTGTAGCGGGACTCTTCCCTGTCTAAAAAAACCAAAAAGCTAAATCCTAACCTACACTTACTTCTCAAACTAAGCTATTCTTATTCCCTCTACTACCGGTTAAACTAACAAACTTAACAGATTTACAAATGGACTACCAAATGAACAAACAGACTACCAAATAATTAAATAAATAAAAGTAATAACTCTGCAAGCGAGAGCTGCAACAGACGGTCAGGCCAGTGTGGATAATGGAGCATAAGATAATGCTTTCTTTATTTTTGTTTCTTATATTACTTTCCTAGATGTACTCTACTAATTTCCGCTAATCTTAGCCGTTCAGCCTTCATTTCCAATTAGCAACTTTATTAGGACTCCTGAAAGGGGAAAGTAAACTCTTGTCAAACCTGTTCTTCCACAAGTTACAGTTTGTCTTAAGAAAGACTCCAGGGGTACTAGAAAACACTTTTGCAACCCAAAAGTGTTGACCAGTTTCCCACAGTTAGCACAATAAAACTTAATTTACTCTGATTGAAGTCAATGCTCTTAAATCATCCAAACCTGGTGATGAAGGTTGCAAAAAAAAGTAAAGAACTGAATTTTTCAAACAATAATATAAACACGCACACCCACATATGCACACACACACACACCCACAGACACACACACTCTGAATGAATTGGGTAAATCAATTCTGTTGTATATCTAACACATGGGATCGAAATGTATCTGACAGACTCAGTCAGGAGAGTGGCAGGTGAGCAGGCAGCCTTTCCTACCCTGCATTGTATGCAGCATATCAAATAAAAATATAAATGGGAAGGGGGCGCTGTTGAGCCCTAGCATGATGGCCGCATACTAATTAAGCTCTGATTATCTCACTGAAAAAACTGGAAATTAGAGCAGCTTTTATTAGCAGAATCTACTTCCAGAGTTATAGAGTTGTGCAGGACGCTCATCTAGCAGAAATGGTAAACCCTAAAAAAAAGAAAAGTTCGGGAGAAGGAGCTAGATCAAAAAATGTAGCTGGTACTCCAACCACGTGGGCGACTCAGGCCCAGAAACATGATCAAGAAGATAGAACCTCCGAGGGCTCTCCTGGCGAAACCATACAATCGTTAGGAGTCAAACTGAACCGTTTGATTGCCTCAGTCACCGGATTGTCAAACAAGATTGACACTCTTACAAACAGAGTGGCAATGGTGGAGACAACAATCGAAACTATTATTCTGGCATCCGTGGAATCTTCATAGAAAGTGGACGCTGCTATGGGAATGGTAACAGCAGTTCTGAAAGAGAATAATCATCTCAAGTCTCAATTAGAGACCTTAGAAAATCAAACAAGGTCTCAGAACATAAGACTGTTGGCTATCATGGAGGGGAGTGAAGGCGACCACCTTATGTTATTTCTCCAAGACTGGTTAGTGCAGAAACTGGGCGAGGAGATGGTGCTGTAGTACAGTGTTTCCAAAAGGCCTACAGAATAACTCCTAGAGGCCGAATAGAAGACCCGGAGACTCTCAGGACAGTGGTGATAGTCACTGACAGTGTAGGCTCCAGAGACCATTTACTAGCCCAAGCCAGACTGAAGAAAACCCTCCTTTCAGAAAGCTGACAAGTGCAACTGTTTCCAGATTTGGGATATGCCACAAGACAGAAAAGAAAGAAGTTTAACAGAACCAGGGCATTACTGTGGGAAGCGGGAATCTCGCATGGGATGGTATTCCCAGCCCGCCTTCAAATAGTCCACAGGAGTCGAGTATACATCTTTTCCGATCCAGGGGATGCCGCAAAGTGGTGCCAAAAGAATGCTCCTTCTCGGCAGCGATCACCACAACAAGAGGAATCTGATTTGGAGGATGATTTTTCTGTCAGTTGAACATTTTCTTTCTGTTCATAAGGTATTCTTTATATAAGTCTTAGGGAGGGTGAATCAGTTAGCCCTATTAAATTTAGGAGTCACCTCTGCAGCTGGACATTTAGCCTTTTGATTTACTATGGGCGACCTGTATATGCCTCTCCCAGTTATCGTTCATTGAGTTCCGTAAAATACCAACCGACAGTGATTTTTTTGTCCACTTGCGACTGGTTGTTAAAATTTGTAATTTAACCGTCTTTCTCTAAATCTCGTCTCTTAGGTGGGGTACCTAATTATATGCGCCTAGTTACAATTAGAGCACTGTTTTTATGCACAATTATAGTAGATCTGTGTTCTAAGAATTTACCTAAGTAGAACTTGGTATGCTTTATTAAATAGATTTTTGCACTTTTGTGCATTCACTCTGTTTTGGCTCGGTGGATAAGTTTGACCCCTCAATGAAGGGAAGTCATTGTGGACTTTGGACTGTATTCTTCTTATCCACATGCAGATCATGGGCTTAATAAAACAGCCTATATACACAATATCATAATGGATTTTTTTTTCTTATATTGAATATGCCCCTCAATGATGTATCTTATAACATCTGTTGGGAACTTTGAGCCTCTTAAGAGGAGAGGCACCCTCCCGGTTGTATCAGAGACATCTATTATAACGAATGTTAGTGCATATAAACAAATGTTTATGTCAAACTAATAAAAATAAAGTATATAAAAAATATATATATGTATATATATATAACTGAATCCAACCAACTAAAGTAAGGTGGTGGGCAGGGGATGGGCTTCCAGTCCCGCATGTGTGCAGTACTAAAAACATGAGGTGCTGAAAGTGTAATCCCCCCCCTCCGCCCTAGTAACAGCAGAAAACATAAATGTACTACTCAGTCAGCCCTACAGTTCAAATTACCTCCGATCTTCTTCCTTGTAATGATAGCAGCTCACCTCCTATCCCAGATTCCCAGCAAAACTGGAATAAGGACCGCAGCGTGAGTGTTGAACTTTTTGTGCAGAACTACAGTACTGCTCACATGGCTTGGACACACTTTAGTTCACACTGTCCACACATACATAATAATTTCTCACTGTGTACCTTTTCTATCCTCATTGGCTACCACTCTCAAACAGCCAGACCAAAACTTACCTTCTAAAAAATGTGTCAAAACATCGCAGTACATACTCTAACATTTGAGAGAGTGCAGTTTGAAAACAGCAGCACCAAAATAGAGGTTATGGGCCACATATTCAAAAGATTTCTGCCTGTTGCTAATCATTGGCATTTGTACTGCACTCCAGTAGCGCTCTTTTCCTATATTCAGATGACAGGACTGCACTTGTTATTAGTGCTAGTGGTCAAGTGCAAAATTAATATCTGCAGTGCCCAAACAGGGGGCCGGTGACCTACTGTACATACTGTGCGCAGTTCAATATTCAAAGTTATAGAGCTGTGCTACTGGAATAGCACAGAACAAATACCGCCTATAAAAAGCAGGTCTCAATTTTGGGGCAAAACCTCAGAGGTAGAGAGGAACGTAGCAGGAACACACATACCAAGCTGAAAACAAAATAACCCACATTGTGTAGCTGATGCAGCTGGTCCTGCAAGATGAAGATAAGGCCAGTGCCCCCCTCGGCCAAGGCGAAGGCCCCATAGGTGGTATGCTGCAAACAGACAGTACCATCCATGGGTCACATTCAAAGTCCTCAGTGATGAACAAATCGTGGACTGGTATAGTCTCAATAGGTCAGTGATCATGCAGAATTGTCAGCTGCTGCATGACCAGCTCAAGAGAGACACCCAACACAGCCATACAATGTCTGTAGAGCTCAAGGTGACATCAGCACTGTGAGTCCTGGCCACAGAAACCTTCCAGACACCAGTGGGGGGACTCAGTTGATATCTTGCAGTCTGCCATCTCGTGGCTGTTGGGCCAGTTCCCAGATGTCCTTCTGGCCCATGCTGGGGAGTTCATCGTATTCCCCACCACACCAGCACGGCAAACAGCAATCGTGCAGCAGTTTTATTGAGATGTGCATCTACAGTTTGTAGGTGATGCCATTGACTGAACACATGTTGCCATCCTGGCACCCACCAGTGATGGATCTGAGGCATATGAGAATAGTAAGAGGTACCACTCCATCAACTGTCAGGTGGTGCATGATGTAACAGAGCACATCATCAATGTCCTTGCACAGTTCCCTGGCAGCACCCAGGATGCCTTCATCTGGCACTACTCCATCCTGTACCAGAGTTTCAAAGGTGGGGAAGTTCCTACTGGGCACCTCTCTCCATCCCCCTATGTTGCAGAAGATGTCACTAACCTGTGCCCTTTACCTATACAGGAGGTAGTGCATATCCCCTACATCCTTGGCACCTCACACCTGTTCTATGATCCCATCTGTTGCAGAGGACATGTATAACATGGTACACATCACTACACACTGCATCATTGAGCAGGTATTTGGCATGCTCAAGATGCAGTTCAGGCACCTTGACTGTGCCTGTGGTGCCCTCCAGTACACCCCTCAGAAGGCCAGTGCCATATTCTTTGCCTGTTGCATACTACACAACATAGCATTCAACTGTGGGATATGCCTGCTGGCCCCAGAGAAACACCCTGCAGGGGATGCTGAGATAGAGGACCAGGGAATGCAGGAGCAGCTCGACATGTGCGACCCCAGGATGGTCAGGAGGGTAATGGAGTACAGAGCCCACCTCATCACAGACCTCTTAAGACCCAAACATTGAGTATAGACCACACAGGAGATTGTGATGTGTTCACAATATGTATTACATAAATAAAAATAAATAATCATGTGCATGCAAATATATATAACAAGCCATACTTTCTCTCTCTCTCTCTCTATTGTGTTAACCTTCAGGAGACTTTAACTGCATCTATAAGTGCTGTGCTCTAAGTGTCTTTGAGGCTAGACCACCAGGAGGCCTTTTTTTAAAACCCTCCTCAGATTGTTTTGTAACTGTTATAAGTATTGTGCCTGCTGCTAACCTTGTTGCACTGCTCATTGCAGGACCAGTGCTTTGCAAACTTGTTATTGAAAGCAAGGGAGCCTAATCCTTTTCCACTCTGTCACTTCTGTTTCCATAACTTATCTGCTTCACTACTCCTAGGCCACAAAGCTACCATACTCTGCCTTAGCTTCTAAACTGAGTCAGTTCTGGACCCTTAACCCCTGGAACTATTGCACAACCCTGCTGGACATTTGTCTCCCTCTTAATCCTCACATTCCTCCTCTATATTGCAGACACTATGTCTGCTTCCATGCCTTGTGCCAGAAACCCCACTGCCACCCCAGACTTTACTAAGTCTGACGCCCTAGTCTGTGCACAGTGGATTACAAACAGCCTTAGCCTATGTGACCCAAAATATTGGTACCTCATTTTATGTTATCTCAGCAAATTCAGCTGGTATTTCCTATCCCCACGTGTTCACCAAAAAGTCACAGTCCTTGTCCTCCTGACACGTTTACTGTTAATGACTGCTGGATGCATTGAACCTAATCCTGGCCCATCTATACCTGTGACTCCCACTCACCCCGCCCCCTGGTAAGGGGTAAAAGGACTCAGATCAGTCCATCGTAATGTTAGAAGTCTCCTACAAAACCTGGATGAACTTAATGCCTGGACCTACCACTATCAGCCTGACATACTCTGTGTGTCCAAGACCTGGCTCAAACACACAATACCTAACCATTTCTGTGAGATTGCAGGGAACAGCTTTATTAGATGTGCCACGGCCTCCTCAAAGTGAGGTGGGGGCACTATGAATTATTATAGGTTCGACCTTAACCTCTTTGCTTGCAGCCTCCCCCTATCCCCCATAGGAACATCCTGAGAACTGCGTCATGGCATTCTAACCCTGACTAACACCAAGTAACTCCACATACTGTATTCTGTGTTTATCTACCACCTAGCAAGTCCTCCCCACCCTAATTAATGCCATTGGTCCTCTTGTAAATAATAATGAATTTATTATCCTTGGTGACTTCAACTTAGATTGGCTAAAATGTAATAGACATAAAGTAGAACCATTTCTGAACAAGCTGTTCCTCACCCAATTAATCTTGCATCCTACCAGACTTTCCAGTAATGGACAAAGTGGCACCCTTATTGGCTGGGTGCTAGTCCTCAATGTTGACAAAATAATCAGCTCTGGTGTTCTCCCTGACTGAATTAGCGACCATTCCTCAGTCTTCTGTGTGTGACATGCTAAAGCCCCAAAAGTCCCACCTTGTCTGATCACTTTCATGACCTTTCTTGTCTGGACCCCTTACAATTCAAAACAGAAGTGGCCCATCTCGACTGGCCCTACCTGAGGGCAACCTCTGATATTGATCATGTTGTCTCTCATTTTAATACCACTTTCTCTAGCCTCCAGGAGAAATATGAATATCACCGCCAGGGAAGTTTGTGGTCCGACACCTAAATGGCTGAGTTGCCCTCTCCTATCCATTCTTTTTTTTTTTTTTGTATTATTTATTTTCTCCCCTACTTGCATCCGTGCCAGCCTCTCCTTCCAGTGAGCCAAGGCTTCTACTGACCCATCCTGTCCCCCAAGCCTCCACTCTCACATAGCAGCCATCTCTCCTGGTAACCTGACACATCCCTTCGCCGGACAGGTCCCCCTCCTCCGAGGGGGAAAACACCAGCCAGGGAGATGCAGACCAGCACATCATCTTGGCCCAGGGAGACGCTGCTGAGGCATAAGGCTGTGGAGGCATTGACGGACTCGGAGAGCCAGGCAGCCATCATCCAGCATGACATGGAGTGTTTTTCATGCTTTTCTATGTATGTCCCTCCTTCGCCATCATGCAGTGCTCCTGGTCTCTACCAGGGGCCGCTGCCGACCGACGACTCCCCAACCCACTCCCAGGAGAGAAGAGCAGTCCCTACGGACACTCAATCATCTACTGCCCCTGCCAGCCCCCGGTGACCCAAATCCGCTTCTGAACCCGGGTCGCCGGAGTGGGATCAGGTAAGGCACCTGCACCTCAACCCTCTACACCACCGGGCCGGCCTCCTGTCCATTCTAAAAGAGAGAGACAAAGGTTGGGCTGCCAGCAAGGCTACCAACTCTATCTCTGACTGGTCCACCTACAGAACTCTCAGAAATAAATGCAAACATGCCATCTGAAAAAGTAAGGGTCGCTTCTATAGAACTCAACTTGCCTTCTCCTACAAACCCCCCATCCCCGTCAGTTTTGGAACTGCATCAAAAAATCCTTGGCCCATGGTAGAACCTCCACCCCTCCTGACTTTGAGATAGAGGGTGTAAATTGTAACAATCCTACAACAATATCCCATGCATTCAACAAGCTATTTTCAGACCCTTTCGGCATACACTGAAGCTATTTCAACTCCCCTGAATTGCCCGACCTCTCCCTCATCTTCTCCATCAGGGCAATATCCCCCTTTCTACTTCAAACAAGTTAGCATCTCCAAGGTATACAAACTTTTGAGGCAGATCCCTGTATCCAAAGCTGCTGGCTTGGATAGTACAGAGCCCATGCTGCTGAGGCTTGCTGCTTATGAACTAGCACCTCCGTTTGCTAGAATTTTCAGTCTTTCCCTTTCCACAAATGAGGTTCCAATAATCTGGAAAATGGAAAATATAGTGCCGGTGTTCAAAAATGGGAACAGCAAAACAATTAGTAATTACAGACCCTTTGCCATCTTACCCATCCTGGGTAAGGTACTTGAAAAAACTGTCTCCACCCAACTCATCTCCTACCTCTCTATCCACAACCTCCTCTCCCCAGCTCAGCATAGCTTCTGTCAGAACCACAGCACCACTACTGTGCCACCTCTCTAGACAAAGGTGAGTTTACTGAAACTGTATTCATTGACCTCACAAAGACCTTTGATATGGTCAATTACTCTCTCCTCTGCAGCAAGAAAAGTGTCCTGTAGATCTCTGAGCATGCCCTACCTTGATGTAGGAGCTACCTAACTAATAGACAGCAATGTGTCAGGTCTGTTTTCTCTCTATTTGACAACCTAACCACTTTAACTGGTGTCCCTCAGGGCTCCATACTCAGGCCTCTCCTTTTCTCACTACATGCCAAATGAATACACCATTACTTTGCTAATAGCACCCCCTCCTCTATGCTGACAACTTGTTCTTCTTCACTAGTGCACTGAACGTAGCCGACATTAATAGTACCCTCACAGCAGACCTGAAGGCTGTTCAAGCTTTGTTCCATGAGAATAGGCTAGTAATGAACCCCATTAAATCACAAGTGTGTAGTAGTGAAGTTTATTTATACATGGTGCCTTTCCCTCTGAACCGTGAGGGTGCCATTACAACAAAATACAACTTAAGACATAAAATACACATAACAATACAATACTGATTATCATAAAAATGAAGCAAAACAATACAAAACAGATAAAATAAAAATTTCCTCTAACAATGTAAAAATAACAGCAATACTAAAACTTAATTAAGGTAACTATGGATAGATGTTCTGAAGACGTTTTATTGCTTCACCAAAGCCTGCTGAAAAAGATAGACCTTTAGCTCCTTCTTAAAAGCTTCCACTGAGGGGGCTTCACTCAAGGTCCTGGGCAAGGAGTTCCAGAGCACCAACCCTGCTACTTCAAAGGCCTGGTCACCTGATGTTTTTAGTCACAAGCTATGTTAATTCAGAACCACCCACCGGCTAAAAAAACAATCATACTCCACTCAGTGTGGTGTGCTATAATGCCCCCCCCCCGCCAGACTCCTATAACTTTTTCAAATATCTGGGTGTTATATTTGACATATTCCCTTGACTTCCCACTACATATAACTTCCTTCTGTAAGGCTGTCAACATCAGCCTTGCACTTGCCTATTGAGCCAGTCCAAATCTTTCCCCTTCAGCTTGCACTGAAGTAGCCCATGGTCTTCTACACCCTATGCTATCCTAGGGCCTGTCCATCTTCTCTAATGCCTCTAATGCTATCCTGTATAAATGGTATGTGGCCTACAATAAAATCTGTTGTTTAGCTCTTGCATTATATTGACTTTCTCATCTCTGTACATTGTACTCCAAACTAGGTTGGCCTTCCCCTGTTATTCTATGGGACTTCTCTTCTGGCAACATTTTTGATAGTGTAATGCACAACCAAATGCCTCAGCCCCTTGCTTCCCTCCTGGTGCCCTACAAAAATACCTACTCACTCAGATCCTCTGATGCTGGCCTTCTATCTATCCCCAAGACTAGCACCAAACATGGTGAGATGGTCTTCGCAGTTGGTGCACCGAAACTATGGAACAACATACCAGCTCATATTAGACATTGCATGGTTGCCTGCACCTTCCAGCACCAATACTGGTCATATCTGCTTCAACATGCAGTATGATCCTGTTCCTAGCCAATACCTACAGTATTCATCTAGCCACCAAAATTTGTCTTCTCCTTGCTCTTGGTTATTCAGTTAGCTGTTCTGATTGTCTGAACGTATGTGTTTCTACCAATTTACCCTTCTCCCATGCTCCCCTGCTCTTAGATATGTGCAATAGTTTTATTTTTTCTCTCACCACTCTCTGCTTGGAATGCAGTCATTTTTCACTGTCATTGCATTGAACTGTACCCCTCTGAATTTCTTAGCTAACTACAGTGCTGTGCACAGAAATGTACTTCTTGGGTGTCTTATGTTGCTTCAATGTGTTACCACAGTTTGCACTGTGATGGTCAAAACTGGTTGTATTCTCCCGATCATGCCTGAAAATAGGCAAATGTTTCCCCAGTGCACCTTACCCAGTAAACAAAAACTAACTAACTAAATAAATACTGTTGCAATAAACAAATTATTATAGCCACAGGACAGAATAAGCAGATAAAGTAATAATTAGTCATTAAAATAAACATGTTCATTATCATGCTCAACTCATCACAGTCATCATCTTTAATAGACAGTTTCCCCATCAGGACTGGGTATATATCTTTATAACAGTCTTTCCTTGTCTTAGATAACTTACTGCAGTGCATCACCTCCACATTTGACTATTTCACCAGAGTGGATATTGGTCAAATCACCAGGTATCTATTGAAATCATCTATGACTAACACTGGTTCTTCATAAGCAGTTTCAAAGATTTAATCTGTATAATTCCAATAATTATGTCTGGATGGCCTCTATTTGCTATAACCATGTTGAGGGTTATCAACTGATATCAATATCAACCTCAGAATACAACATCCATGAATCAAAGTGGACATATCATAACTTCTTCTTCATTTCTACTCATTACTTGCTTGTTGGCAGCCACTTTCACTCTTGTCTTTAAGGCTTCTGTGTGAGGACTGCAGACATACAGCTGGAAAGAAGTACATTTCATGCTTTCAGTTTTGGAGCATTGGGAATCCATTATCACAGTATATAGGATAGTGTATGACTTAACATTAAAAACAAGACAATTCTTTCATGAGTGGTTAGTATGACAATTGTTGACCTCAAGAGTGCAGCTTGAGAGGTCACACAGTCATCATAGTAAACACGAGTGTCAAAATTTGCCTTTTTCTTAACGTTAAGCCATACAGTTTTCTATATAGTGTATGTTACAGCCAATTACGATACCCAGAGTAAATAAAAAAACACACTTACATCAGGTATCCATGGAAACATAAAAAAGGAAGAGAGAGAAAAGGGAAAGAAAGTTTTAGATAACTTACTAAAAAATGCAGCATCCCCAATACATTTCAGTAATAGCAATTGCAGGGTGGTGCCGCCGGAAACCGACACTCCGTACACTCTCGCTAACTACTACCAGAGCAACCCCCCCAACCACCACACACACACTTCAGCCTTCACCTCTCACCCCTCACCTTAATTACAGACTCTTGCTGTCATTGGCTGTGAATGTTTTTTACTGCCGTTTTAGCGGTTGGGAGCTATGGCATGAATGGTAATCAAGGCAACTGAGGCACCTGTGGAGAACACAGTATGACGTCCGTACTAAAGCAGAATGAAAAGTTGTTCTGCTGCAGTATGGCTGTCACTATTGCAGCAGAATCACATTTTCACAGTTATGGAAATCCAGTTAGAACAACGTTCTAGCGTACACTATACATTAATAGTGATGTCTACTCTTCTGAACATGAAGCATCATCACTCTGTAATCAGTTTTTCTATAACTCTCAAGCTGGTGGTAGCGCATAATAAAATGGTAAGAAAAGACTTGATTTATGATTTACACTTCAGTTCATCAAATTATTCCTAGTAGATATAATGTTGCATATACCATACTGTTAGGAACTGGGATATTACCTAGTGATTCTGTACACTAAGATTCATTGTAAATTCATAACTACTTTACTGTGGAGATTAGAATTTAGACAATTACTATATTCATCTAATTATCTGTACCCTGTAATTGTAATTGTAGTAACTGATGCCTATATATACAGCAATAATAGCTATTGAGTAAAGAAAGTTATATGAATTTCAATTTAAAAACATAACATAGTGATATGTAAACATAAGTGGAGAAGAGTGTGCAGTGTATGAATAAAATAGTAAAGGCCTGGCATGTATCTATAGGGCATCAGAAACACAGTTCTGAACATTAACATTTTAAATGATCATTTTTAAGCCTTTAATCAGCCTTGAGTACTTAGTTACTATGCATTCATCATACCTACCAGGCCTGCTTCACCAGTAGATGCCAAAATCAAAATGTGCAGTCTGTCATCAGCCACCAGGAGTCAGCAAAGAGAGACTGGTATATACTAACATACTGATTGCCAGGAGATTAGGCCTTGTGGTCTATCGACTCTGCTCGAACCTCAGATCCTATGTTAGGTGCCGAGGCCCTCCCTCACTTTTGTGTTCCAGAAACCCCTATCATCCATCCCCCCCCCCCGGGCCAGGCCATCATCTGATACATCCACTTTCTGTGTATGTCCCATCCTCTCTTGAAGCCCTCCACTGTGGATCTCCAAACCAGCTTGCCAGGCAGTGCATTCCAAGGATCCACCACCCTCTCAGTGAAAAACCTCCTCCTCTTTTCCCCTTCTCACCCTTCCACCTTCCAACTTCAAACCATTCCCTCTGGTGACATCTCCCTGCTTTAGTCTAAAGATCCCCTTCACGTTTACCCTATTTAATCCCTTGAGGTACTTGAAGACCTCAATCATGTCCCCTCCATCTCTCCTCTCCTCCAATGAAAACAGGCAGAGCTCCTCAAGTCTATCCTCATACATCAAATCCCCTAGTCCTCGTATTATCTTAGTTGCCCTCCTCTGTACCCTCTCCAGGAGCTGTATGTCCCTCTTCAAGTGTGGTCTCCAGTACTGTACACAGTACTCAAGGTGTGGTCTAACCAGTCCATTGTACAACGGCAGAATCACTTCCCTACTCCTAGAGGTGACCCCCCTACGATGCATCCCAACATCCTGTTTGCTTTGCTAGCCACTCTCCTGCACTGCTCAGAGTTATTCATACGTGCATCCAGCATGACCCCTAGGTCTTTTTCCCCTGTAGAGGCCTCCAGCGCCTCCCCTCCCAGGGTGTACTTGTGTTTAGGGTTTCCCCACCCAAGATGTAACACCTTGCGCTTGATGATATTGAAATTGAATTTCCAGGTGTGAGCCTACCTTTCCAGGGTGTTCAGGTCCCCTTGCAGGGCCAACCTCCCCTCTTCCCCCTCAACTACTGCTCCCATCTTGGAGTCATCAATGAAGAGACTCATTTCACACCCTATACCCTCCCTGATGAAAATATATGAAAAGGCTACAAGAGCAGGGCACTGAGTATTCCCACAACTGACCCCAAAAATGCACCAGAATGCATAAAAAATGCAAACAAATTTCTGAGGGTCTAGGCAGTCCTCAGAGCCCTGACCTATTGGTTGCAGTCTTTAATTTGTGCTGGCATGCCCATTGCAATTCCAACACAGTACGTATGTGCACTGTGCACCATGAATATGTCACTTGTGGTAATGTCGACAGTGCCATCAACGTAACATCAAGAGAGGCTAAATAAAGAATACCACAACTGACTCTACAAAAAGGTGACAATACTGTGGCCATGGGAGTGGGAAGGCAAATAAGGGGACATATAAGGCATGGATTATAATACCTATGAATACACACAATGCATATGTCGCGTGTGGCTACACCAGCAGTGCCATGGATGTAACAACATAGGCTATATAAAAAATAATGCAGTTGACTCAACAGCAGGTGACAGTAATGTGGCCACAGTGGTGATGGGGGGGGGGGTTAAGTGGATACCTATGGCAAGGATCATCATAAATATCAATATGCGCAGTGCATGTGTGCATCAGCAGAGGCTATAAAATGAATCATACAGCTGACTCAACAAAAAGTGACAAGACTGTGGCCATGGAGGGGGACATAATGGGACACATATGGCATGGATTATGATCATTAAGAATAAGGTGACACAGACAGGACATTTCTAGTGAGGTGTCACTGGCAGAAGACTTGCAGATACATGAAACAGAATGTATGCGGCTGGTTCACATTGTCATGTGCAGGGAGATAACATAGTAAGGCACTGAACTGGTGAAAGAAAAATGCAAAATGTAAAGAAAAAAAATGAAAATCCATCTGACGATGTATAAAACTTACAATGACATTAGAACTATGTGTATATAGGGTAAGTCTTACAATTTTTTCCATGATCAAGGAAAAAAAAATGTAAGCAAATAAAAAACACTGAACTTTGCAGATCATTGAAGTAAGTTAGTGGGCACAGCAGGAATGTCAATATTTGAAATAATTCATGTACAATCATGTACAGAAATTGTGATGATGTCATCCACTTTCCTACTATCACTGGTGCAATAATTCAGATCACCAGCTGTTACTGACAAGACTGCAGTTCCACTTGCAGCTGCCCTTGACTCAAATGAATAGGACTCTATATTACACACTACCCTGCATGCTAGTGCTTCCAAATCGGTGTTTTCTCGTCTGAGGACATAACTGAAGAGTACTATAAATTATTTTGATGGTCGTACTTCAAGGACACCACAAAACCGCTGCAAATGACGGCATGTGCTCCTTATACAGCTACCAAATGACATCACCATGCTTCATGTAGATTCACAGTTCAGCAGCAAAACAGATCTGTAAACACCAGCAATAGGCAGAGGACGTGCATGGCAAACAAAGGCAAAAAAAGCATCTTTAGCATTTCAGTGTTGCAGAAATAATTGATTACGACTTCACAGCAAAGCCCACTGAGTATAGTACTGTAAACCACAATCTTTTTACACATGATCTTTAAAAAGAATGCTATCAGACATGATCAGCTGAAAGAAAACAGTTAAGACTACAGCTGCAGCTCCACAGCGGTTTGTTTTATATACAAAGTATCAGTTTGCAGCAACTCTCCTCCATGCACGCCCATCCCAAACCAAAGCAGGATTACAATTCACAGCTGTAGAAAAGACATTCTAGTTTCCAAAATCAGTTCTTTATTATCATAAAGCAGGCTTTGTCTCGGATTTCATATAATGTAGTTATTTTTATGAATCTAAACACTATTTGACATCACAAAACTATGTAACACAAAAACTCTGTATTACATAATTTTATTCCTGAAATAAATGCATACATGATTAAAACACATGTTGATTCCAACTACCTTAAGTAGAAGGGCCTGCAGTATTCCAATACATGTAAAAAGGAACGGTATTCAGGGTACATATTCCTGATGCATATGAACAGATTAACTGGTATATGTATTTGGAGTATTCAGAATATAACTATAATGTGTATTTGGAGTATTCAGAACACTATCATATTCTGAATACTGCCCCTCATGTAAACGTGGTGCATGAGCCATTTCCCGCATTCCTGATTGCCATTACAAACATGGCCGCCACCTTTACTCGTACATAGAAACATTCAACTAGGCCCTAAAAGTAAAACCCCCTTAAATTAAAAAAAAATATGTAACTGAATTCTCTTTCCACTCATGATCCCCTCACACATAAACAAATAAAAAAAAACTCAAGTACTATTCAGACTTCTTAGTCCTGGAGTTTTGTTTCTTTGATAACCATGAAAAATCCCCTTCTCTCCTTACCAGTTTGTCAGAGAACTCCTTGCTGCTTACCTTGCAACAGATAAAATTGAGGATCTGGTTCCACTTGTGGCCTGTGTGTGTATGTTTGTGCATACATTCCAGTGGAATTTTGAATTCATGTATTCCTTAGTACCATAACTGTGTGTGTGTGTGTGTGTGTGTGTGTGCATGCATGTGTGTGTGTGTGTGTGTGTGTGTGTGTATGTGTATGTTTGTTCAATATTCCAGTGGAATTTCGAATTCATGTATTCCATGTTACCATAACTGTGTGTGTGTGTGTGTGCGTGTGTGCATGCATGCGTGTGTGTGTACGTATAGAATAAAATACTGCAACATTTTTAATTCTTGTATTCCATGGTAAACAAAAGCACCATGTATTAGATGTGTAGAAAGACAGACAGCTGACAGGAGGAAACCATCCATGGATGGACTGTTTTACACGTTTAGCAATATGTTATAGTTTTGTGTCTTTTTTCTTTTCTTTTTACTTTTAGAGTGTTTGTTTTTAAAGCTGCCCATGAACCACTTTTATAAGCGTAATGTTTAGGATGTTGGTTGTAATGGTTTACCACATGTTCAGGGGCAGAGATTATTTGGCCTGTGGTCTAATGCCTTACTTTGCTCCGGGTGTGTGGTGAAACCAGCACAACCAATGTCCCATCATGCCTTATTACTTACATATTGGATAGACATTACTAACATACTAAAATGCCAGTAGAATAGGCCTAAAGGTCTTTCGCATCTGCTCGTTTGGTCAGTCCCCACCATGGGAGCTGACCTTGCTGCCCCCCTCGCCTTCTCTGGCTTCTTCCTTCCCAGTTCTGGATATTCTCGCTGCATTGGATTTTGCTTCCAGAACCCTTCCCCTGTACCTGTCCCAACCCCTCTTGAACCCCTCCACCGTCTCTGCCTCCACCAGCCCCCTAGGGCAGCGATTCCATGGCTCCACCACCCTCTCCGGTGAAGTAGCACCTCCTCCTTTCTCCCTGAATCTTCCCCCTTCCAGCTTCCACCCATGCCCTCTAGTGGCCACCTCCTCCTCCTTCTTTCGAAGCACCCTGACTGCTCCTTCCCTATTTACCCCCTTCATGTACCTGAAGACCTCTATCATGTCCCCCCCGGGCCCTTCTCTCTTCCAATGTATACATATTTAGCTCTTCGAGCCTTTCCTCATAGGTCCTGTCCCACGAGCCCCAAATCATTTTGGTTGCCCTCCTCTGGACCTTCTCCAGGAGTTTAATGTCCCTCTTTAAGTGTGGCCTCCAAAACTGCATGGAGTACTCGAGGTACGGCCTCACCAAGCAGTTATACAGAGGGAGTATCATTTCCATCCTTCTGGAGGTGATCCCCCTAGCGATGCATCCCAGCATCCTGTTGGCCTTGGCTGCTGCCCTCCTACAAGTCTCCAAGTTGTTCATCTTGACATCCACCACCACCATCCCCCAGGTCCCTCTCAGCCATCAAGACTTTTAGCATCCCCCCCCCCCGGGGTGTACACTTGGCCCGGGTTTCTGGCCTCCAGGTGCAGTACCTTGCATTTCCCTGCATTGAACCTCAGTTTCCACTTTCTAGATCATCTTTCCAGAGCCTCCAGGTCCCCCTGTAGGGCCACCCTCCCTCCTCCACATCCACCACCACCACCCCCAGTTTTGAGTCATCTGCAAAGACTCATCTCACTCCTGATACCTGTCCTTATGTCAGACATGTAGGTGTTGAACAGGAGGGGCCCAAGGAGTGATCCCTGTGGGACCCCACTAATGACCCTCCTTGGGGATTAGACTATCCCACCAACTACGACCCTCTGGGTCCAGTCCTGGAGCCAATTGCCTATCCATCTGATCATCTGGTTCCCCAACCCCATTTTTCCCCAGCTTATCCTACAGGCCCTCATGAGGAACCGAGTCAAATGACTTGCTGAAGTCTAGAAAGAGGTCGTTCACTGGTCTACCCAGGTCCAAGGCACTCATCACCCAGTCATAGAACTCCACATGGTTTGTCTGACATGAGTTTCCCAGGACGAATCCATGCTGTCTATCGTCCAGACACCCTGACTTTTCCAGGTCCCCCCCAGCCTCTCCTTGATAATGCCCGCTATCATCTTGCCCACCACCAATGTCAGGCTGACAGGCCTGTAGTTCTCTGCCACCTCCCTTGATCCCCCCCTTGTGGATAGGCACTATATGCGCCACCTTCCAGTCCAAGGGCACCCACCCTGTCCTCAGAGAAATGGTGGAAAGCTCCGCCAGGGGTTTCGCCAGGACATTCGCAAGTTCCTTCAGCACTCTGGGATGTAATTTATCCAGCCCCGGTGCTTTCTCCATCTTAAGGGACCTTAGGGCTTCCCTCACTGTCTCTGCTGTGATTTCCACTTCTGCTACGTCTTCTCCCTGCTTAGTCTTCCCCCTTCCTGCCAGTGATGCCTCCCCTCTCCCCAGACCCGATCAGTAAGGGTCCCCCCCTCCTCAGTATCACTGTCTCCTCCCATGTATGATGCAGCACCCCCATTTTCCTTGGTGAAAACTGAGGTGAAGCACTGATTTAGTACCTCAGCCTGCTCCCCCAGGTCTTGTGCCCATCTCTCCCCTGTTTTAATCCTGCTAATCTGCCCCTTCACCCTTAATTTTTCCCCAATGTATCTAAAGAACCCCTTGTTCCCTCTCCCTAATTTCCCTGGCCAGGTTCTGCTCCTTCCTTGCCCTTAGCCACCCCTCCCACCCTAGTGGCCCTTCTAGCCATCAACTCGTACTCCCCTCAATCCCTTTCACTCCTTGAGCACTAGAATTGCCTATAGGCTGCCTTCTTTTCCTGCACCACCTCCTGGACCTCCCTGGTCCACCAGCAGGGTTTTCGGGCCCTACCGTATTTTTGTCTTACTCTTGCACAGGTGCGGGTAGCATCCTGCACCCCTCTCCTGATGATTTCCCACCTACTATCAGTGTCCATGTCTGACCCAATCACATCCAAATGCTCCTTAAGGATCCTTCCCATTTCCTTAAAATCCGCCCCCCTGAAGTCAGTTACCTCCGTCTTTGTGCAGCCTTCTACCCATCCTAGGTCCAGGCAGAACCAGAACGTGGCATGGTCACTCCCCGCCAATGGGTTCCTTACTCCCAGGCCCCCAATCTGGTCACTGTCTGCTAGGACCACATCCAGTACCTGAGCCTCCCTGGTCAGTTCCCCCACCTGCTGAGTTAGGAACGCGTCTTAAAAGACATCCAACAACCTCTGTTCCCTGGCCACCGAGGATGTCATAGTCTCCCAGTCTGTTCCTGGCATGTTTAAGTCCCCCAACACCACCACCCTTCCCCTGCCCAATCTGCAGTGTCTCCTAACATCTGCCACCAGACTCTCCTCCAGCTCCTCTGCCAGTGCAGGGGGTCTACACACCACTCCTATTTTTACTCTCTTGCCCCCCCTTGTTATCAAGGTGACCCAAATCGCCTCCACGGTTCCCTCGGCCTCCTCTACTCCCCCTATGCCAATGCAGTTTTTGACTATCATTGCTACCCCTCCTCCCCTTGCCTCCCCCCTGTCCTTCCTGAACATAGTGTAACCCTCCAGGTTCAGGTCCTAGTCATGTCCTGTGGTGGCCCAGGTCTCAGTGACCGCTGCCACATCCACCGCTCCCTCAGTTAGCATCGCCTGGAGCTCAGGTATTTTATTGCCGAAGCTCCTGGCATTTAGCAGGACTACCTTCCACCCTTTCCCTATACTTCCATTTTCCCTGCTTTTGTTCCCATGGGGATTCCGTTAAAAGGAATACTGGATGGTGTCTAGAGGCATTATAAATGGTCCCCTATCACATTTAAAGTACTACAACACATTTTATTTGTACTGTAATCAGGTCACTGTGGATGTTGCAACTGCTACCCCGGCTAGTGGGCTCAAACAAGGTTTGGGGGGTCTGGGTCATTAAACTCCTGATGGGAGTTTAATTCCAAGGTTTAATTTTTTGCATGGTGCCTCCACCTAGAGAAAGGTTTAAGGGGTCTGGTATAAATAATATGATGCAACCCCTAGGATACTGTACTTCCCCACAGGAATTGCTCCACCCATGAACCAATTCAGTGCAATAACAGTTACCCCAGTCAGCATGTAACTTATACTCTATAAATGAGATGCGCTATGTCCAGACAGTGAATATATTAACATAAAAAAGAAACAAGGATTTTACTTACGTGCGCTGCTCTCAGGCACTACGAGAAACGTAGATAGGCATAGAGGTGGTCAGACGTGACCCCAGTTGTTTTTTCCATGCCTGTCCAGACCCAACCACACAATCATAGTGCTGCTGTCCAGTCACCATGCTAGGCACAGCCAAAATAAATATCTGTACCTGTGTTGTGCTTCCAGTGTGTTTCCAGGCTTATCCAAAACCACATATACCTAGTACCTTTGCTTTTCTGACCACCTACAGGTCCATTATGCCCACACAGTACAGCAGTTCATTCAGCAGCAAAAGGGAGGTGGTGTTGCCACTGTGTAGATCACTGGTAAGACCCCATCTAGAGTACTGAGTCCAGTTCTGGAGATTACACATCTCCAGAAGGACATAAACAGGGTGGAGGCAGTCCAGACAAGGAACTAAAATGGTGCAGGGTGTGTATCAAAAGCCCTATGAGGACAAACTAAAGGACCTCAATATGTACACCCTGGAAGGGGGGACATGATAGACCTTTAAATACCTCATGGAGGTAAATAAGGTACAGGAGGGAAGTATTTTTCAGAAGAAAAGGTGTTCAAGAACAAGTGGATATGCTATGAAGCTGGGGGTGGATTCAGGTGAGATGTGAGAAATACTTCTTCACAGAAAGAGTGGTGGATTCCTGGAACAGCCTTCCAGTGGAGGTGGTGGGGTGAAAACAGTGCTGAGGTTCAAGAATGCATGGGATATGCACAATAAAATTATAGTGGAAAGGAAGGGGGAAGGAGAAAGCTGTAGATCAAGCATGATCCGTGATAACAATGTATGTAGGGAAAATGGGTGAACTGGGTGGGCCAAGTGACCCTATCTGCTGTCAAATTTTATATTTCTGTGTTTCTATACAGTCTGCAAGGCATGTGTTCCCAAATTCCCATCTGAGTATTGCTTTTTGAATAGAGGAATGGCTGTTAAAGTCTAACTTACTGCCATCTCTTGATTACATTTAAAAGGGGAACAGTTAACACTAAGAGCATCACACCCAAGTGTGGGGCTGGTCCCAATTTGTACTTTGTGTACAAAATATTTTTTTTATTTACTGTTTACTGCAGTATAGCACATTGTGTCATGCTGATTTTGCTGAGTTCCAAGCTGACATTTCCTGTAACCAGAAATCCCAGAAACCCTTGCAGCTGATATCAGAGGTGGGCCACAGCAGTGGTGATTCAATAGCCTGCAGTGTGTGTTGGAGTTTTTAAAAGCTCATATCAGGTGCTTGCTACTTCTGCTGTTCTCCCTATGCTATGTGCAGCCCTCTGTGACTGTACATAGCCTCTGGTGGAACCAGAACCAGCAAACAAATGATCAGAGTTTATAAAAACTCTAACACGCACTCCAGGCTACTGAATTTCCCACTTCTGTAGCCCTGTTCATATGTCAGCTGCAGGGGATTCTGGTTTTGTTTCAGAAAATGCCAGCTTAGAAGTCAATAAAATCAGCCTGTGATAATCTACTAGGGTTTAAGCATCAGGGTTAATGGAAGGCAGCTGATCTATGCGGTATCCACATGTTACTAACTGTATTTACTTATTCTGTACCTGTACCATTCTGGACTCTTTATTACTTGCACCTCTAATATAATGGCTCTACTGCCTATATATAGCACTTTAAATGGACAGCTTAGTATTTGCACTTACATTCTGTAAGTCACTGCTTCAGTTGCATATCCACATTGAATGAAATATTATATGTGAAGTACAAGAATAAATTCTGCAGACCGGCTACATTTGACTCAATTGAGGTGCTTTACTTTGAGAACAGGCAAGACATTATTGTAACTATCCTGTGGTGGTTACCAGATGGCATTTGGAGTGTGAGGAAACTGCCTTTGGTGTGTCTTACTATAATAGAGGCTAAGCCAGCCCTATGCCCCAGCACCATCCCATTCTAAAGTATTTACTTGAACAGCTCACACTAGACCTTGGATGGAGTCTGTGCTTCACTTGGTACCCAGCCATGGAAATGGTGTAGGACTGATGATGTTGCATGTGGTTGACTGGCACTGGTCACTAAAATTAAAGCAACACTTTTAAGCTATCAACCCCCAAACTGTCTGGCCCATTGGCGCAGGGGTAGTGCTACTGTGCGTGATACTGGCACCCTGCGTTCAGGCGTAGGCACAGGCCATCAAGAGCCAGCTGGGGAGGAAGCATGGAGTGTCCCAAGGCAGATTCCCTTCCTAGATTGGGGGGATACTGCTCCTTCAATGGACAGCAGGGAGCACCAGAAGAGGATGGGGTCACCACAAGGCACCTGTATCACATGCATGCCAAGAACTAGCTGCCCTCTTTGATCACACACAGAACAGAATCCAGAAGCAGATAACATTTAACACACTTCTCAGCTAGTCAAACTTTACACTATAAGAACTGCAGGTGTCTCAAGCACTGTGTGGACAGACACAGCCATGCACATGCAAAGAGCAGTCTCACAAAATGAAATGCATTCACAGGCAAGTCATGCACAATATGCTATCGAGCGAAGGAATCAGACAACTACCCTCAGTTATGCAGAGAATTGATCCTAGAACTGGTTATCACACAATATTCAGCACACTGAATGATGCCTGATCTACTGAGACAATAGTTTCTAAAACTACATTCACACAGTTGTGCATATGAAAGGAGCAGCTTCACAGAAAAAGAAAACATTATAACACAAGTCATATGTAGTGAGCTGTGGGGAGGTGAAGTCAACTAACTGACCCATATTTTGCACCGAAAATTGAGCCCAGAATCAGATGACACAAAACAAACACCTCACCTGATAAAAGAAATCACATGTTATGTGAGCAAAAGAAGGAGGGAGTCAGCCAACTGCCCTCCTTAATTGCCAATGCACTGGAGCATGGGGACAGATGACCCCCCAAAATAATGCAGTACTGTGTTAACCCTTATTTACTGTAACTGGGACTTGAAGGCATACATCCCAGGGTACTAAAAGAGCTAAGGGTGGAACTAGCAGAGCCATTATCAGAACTGTTTAGTGAGTCTCTGAGCACAGGAGATGTCCCAGAAGACTAGAGAAGGGCTCATGTGATCCTGCTCCAAAGAGTGGTAGCAGGGAGGAGGCAGGGAACTACAGAGCAATCAGTCTTACCTCAGTAGTGGGCAAGATTATGGAGGCACTCCTTAAGGAAAGGATAGTGCAACACCTGGAATCCATAGGAGCACAGGATTCAAGACAGCATAGGTTTACAATAGGAAGGTCCTATCAAACTAATCTCATAGATATCTTTGACTTGGTAACCAGAGTGGTGGACCAAGGGGGAGCAGTTGATGTCACCTACCTTGACTTCAGCAAAGAGTTCAATATTGTTCCACACAGAAGATTGATTAATAAGTTGGGTAGGCTCGGGTGGGTCAGAAGTTGGTCAACTGGGTGGCAAACTGGTTTAGGGGCAGAAAACAGAGAGTGGTGGTAAACTGTATACAGTCAGAAGAAATGCAAGTCACAAGTGGGGTACCTCAGGGATCAGTCCTGTGACCAGTCCTCTTCAATATCTTCATCAGTGACATTGCAGATGGACTAGAGGGTAAGGTTTGTCTGTTTGCAGATGACATTAAGATCTGCAACAGAGTAGATGATCCAGATGGGGTGGGCAGCATGAGAAGAGATCTGGATAAACTGGCAAAATGGTCGGAAGAGGGGCAACTGGGGTTTAATGCAAAGAAGTGCAAGATCATGCACATAGGGAAGAGAAACCCTGAAGCCACCTATACGTTGGGAGGGGAGTTGCTGGCAGTTACAAGGGAAGAAAGAGACTTGGGCATCATCATCACCTGTGACCCGAAATCAGACAGATTAACGGAGCTCAATATGTATACCCTAGAGCAAAGGAGGGAGAGAGGTGATATGATTGAAGCATTCAAACAAACAAGGTGAAAGAGTCTAGCATCTTTCAATATAAGAAAAATAGCAGGACAAGAAGACAGCATAAGATTAGAGGGAGTCCGATGAAGGGGTAATGTGAAGACGTTCTTTTTCACAGAAAGGGTGGTGGATGCATGGAACGGCCTACCTCAGGAAGTAGTGGATATGAATACAGTGCAGGGCTTCAAACAGGCATGGGATAGGCATAAGGGGGCAATATAGATGAGTATGAATAGACAGGCCATTGACAGAGCAAAGGCCGATGGCACACTCATAAGGTAGAAAAAGAAATGGTCAGACTGGATGGGCCTTGCGGTCCTTATCTGCCATCAACTTGTATGTTTCTGTGTTTCTATGATAAGAAAAATGTCTGATAAAAAAAGCCTGTGTACAAAAATAATCTCACTGTTTCATAGTTTGGGTCACAGGCTACAGAGCTCCGCTTACCCATGTTCTCTGTCATGAGAGATAAACAGGATCACATGATCTGGCTTCTGTGAGCTGCAGCAATGGAGTCAGATTGGTGTGAGATCTCTGTGAGAAATCCATACATGTGATGTCTCCCGATTTGGCTGTGAGAGTCCCATTTTTTTTACAGCCCTCCCCCCCACACACACACGGGAATTACATTCTCCCAATTTTCTAAGAGTCACAAAAGCAATCTTCCCTTACAGCTTCTCCTCAGAGCTTCTCTCAGCAAACTAATCACTCAAGTGATCAAGTACTTGCCAGCGTGAATTGTAAAACAGATGTACTTAATCATCAATGCTAGCATCATAGCCTGGATGCAGCTATCACCTCATTAGTTGTAAAGTACCTTGCTAGGGCAGCATGTACAAAGGAGACAGTGTCTTAGGTAAGATTTTATTACTTGCTCTGGTTTGCATTTGCTTTTCCGTGAACATTGACACTAACTGTCACAACTACACACCATATGACAAGATACGTAAGGCAGCTAAATCTGCATGCAGCACTTATGCACAAAATGACAGTACCACACCAAGAAAGTAAACAATATTTAGTAATTATTTTTTTTCTAACTTTGAATTTTCTGCATTTGTACCTATTTAGTCCTTTTTGAATTTTGTATGAACTAGTTTTGTGCATATTCATTATTAAAATGCATACAAATTAAAATTTTTCTTATTTTTTGAATTTATTTTCATGCAAAACTGGTGCGCTACGCTATCTCCCTCCTAAAAGTCCAATCTCCCTCCTAACTTGGCCAAACCTCCATCTCACCCAGATTTGCACTATCACATGTATGGAAATCTCACGGAATAGGTTCTCTCTGAATTCTGCAGACTATTGAAAACTGCTTGGTATTCAGTCCTGAGTACCTCATTAGTCAGGGTATTCTGGGATTGATATTTATTATTCGCCTAACAATTTTACTAGGGGATTTATTGTTTTGGAGTGTTGCTGTTGTAGTTTCTCCAGTAGCCACAGGATGGTACCAAATCTCTTCCAACAGACCAACACCATTTTGTTGTTATCAATTTTTATTCCACAGAGGAAATCCAACTGTGAGCATGCTAGTGCACTGTTAATCTGTCTAAACTATTAGTGTAACAAATCAATGCATGAAACCACATACAAATTATCTCTCTATTGAAGCTTAAGACCATGAAATGTTCACATCAAACACATTTGCCCATTTGGGTTAATCTCAAGCCTGGATGAGTACTGGTGGTTAAGAGATTTTTTTCTTTCTTTTATTTTTTTCTGTGATTAACTAACTTTATCTTCCATCTCAGTTTCATCCACTTTTTAGGACTTATGCAATGTATTAGACTACTCATTTCTTGATTCATTATAGATATGTGATTATACAGCATAATGTAAAAATAAGTATGCCTTTTATTTCTCTTTACAATTAAGATTGTGAAAATACACTAAGCAAAAAGTTTTAACATACAAATCAATTTTTCCCCCTTCTCTTTTCATGCATCCTTTAGACTTACATTCTGTCTCAGACCAGCTCCTGACTGAGGTCTCCACCTAGTAGCACCAGCTTCCTCTGACACAGTCACAGATACTAGATGCCACATGAAGTACTGTGCAGCAGGACCACCCACCCCCAAGAGGAGTGCACCCGCACAAATGCTCTTCACCCTCCATGTCAACCTCTGCTTCTGCTTTGGCAGGCTTGGAGTGCAAATTTCGGTCATCAGCATGCCAGGGAGTACCAAGATGCCTGGCACCATGGATCCTAGAAAGTTTGTGGCAGAGAACAGCAAGAGGAAGGAGCTGCTGTTAGAACATTACTACTCTACTGGACTAGAGAACCAGAACTCTACTACTGGGAACTTCAATTTAGGTGTAAAACAAACAAATAAAAAGTGTGTTTGTCTGAGTTGGGTGAAGGAATTGTTACCTGTGCAGTTAGCTAGGTAAAAAAGAAACTGTGAATTGCGGGAGTGGCTTAGAGAGAAGGAAGCCTGGTGTTTGCATTTAAAAACTGACCTAGATAGCTTGTGGCAGATAACAGCAAGAGGAAGGAGCTGCTTTTAGAACTTTACTACTCTGCTGGACCAAAGAACTAGAATTCTACTAGTGGGAACTTCAAGTTAGGGTAAAAACAAACAAAATAAACATTTGTCAATGCCAAGTGTTGCTTGCTTATATGTGCTGTTTAGGTATTTGGAAGTGATAGTACCATGTCTAAGAACTGTCATGTGCCCCCCCACCACCAAGACATCCACTGTGTCCTTCTGTTCAGTTTTCACAGACGAGGGGGAGAGGCAAGGGCCACAGCAGTACAGCAGTTGCAAAAGCGTGAAGAGGTGGACAATAGTCCACTCACAGGCAAAAGAACCCTGCAGTATTTGACTAAAATGAAGGTGGACATAGCAATGGGACCAGATGGCATACACCCATGGATATTAAGAGAACTGTGAAGGGAGATAGCAGTACGTCTGGCAGCCATGTTCACTGAGTCATTCAACACAGGGGTGGTACCAGAGAATTGGAGGAGAGCACATGTGGTCCCTCTACACAAATACAGCAGCAGGGAGGAGGCGGGGAACTATAGGCCAGTCAACCTCACCTCAGTAGTGGGGAAGATCATAGAGACATTGCTTAAAGAAAGGATAGTGGGGCATGTAGAAGCTGTCAGAGGCCAAGGACCATAGGCAACGTGGATTCACAGTGTGGAGGTCATGTCAGACAAATCTGGTTGATCTCTTTGACTGGGTGACAAAGGAAGTAAATCAGGGTGGGGCACTGGACAACGCTTACCTTGATTTCAACAAAGCCTTTGATACCGTCCCACATGGGAGACTGATAAACTAGCTGGGTAGGATGGACATGGGGGAAAGGGTGATAAACTGGGTTAGAAACTGGCTAACAGACAGGAGGCAGAGAGTGGTGGTAAATGAGGTGCAGTCTGGGGAGAGGGGGTGACTAGTGGGGTGCCGCAAGGATTGGTCTTTGGGCCAGTCCTGTTCAATGTCTTCATTAGTGACATTGCAGAAGGGCTGAAGGGAAAGGTCTGCCTGTTTGCAGATGACACCATGATCTGTAACACAGTGGATACCCCAGAGGGGGTGAAGAAAATGAAGAGGGACCTGGGAAAGCTTGAAAAATGGTCTGAGGACTGACCACTGAAGTTTAAGTCAAAAAAGTGCAACATTATGCACCTGGGACACAGAAACACTGGGGAAAGCTATGGGGGGGAGAGACTTGCTGACAGTCACAAAGAAGGAAAGAGACCTAGGGGTTCTTATTTCAGAGACCTGAAAATGTCACAGTGCTAAGGCAGCTGGGAGGGCCAGTGACATGCTGGGTTGCATAGGCAAGGGTATCACCAGCTTAAGGAGGGAGGTGGTGATGTCATTATATAAAACTATGGTCAGGCCTCACATGGAGTGCTTTGTGCAGTTCTGGAGGTTGCACCTTCAAAAGGATATTAACAGGCTGGAGATGGTCCAGAGAAGGGCGAATGAGATGGTACAGAACTTGCAACACAAGACTTATGAGGAGAAATTAAGGGACCTCAATATGTACTCACTGGAAGAGAGGAGGGAAAGAAGGGATATGATAGAAACATTCAAGTACCTCAAGGGTATAAATATAACTATTGAGAAGTAGGAGACAGCTGCTATAGGCACATGTGCTAGCTTCTGTGTGATATTCTTTGTTCTTATAAATCTGTAATCTCCAGTATTTCAGTAACCACACGACCACACTGCCTTCTTTAGACAATTTCATGCTGGTTGATGCCTGGTGTTAGATGGCACACAGAGGGCTCACCAGATTGTGTTGCCACTTGAAAAACTTCATAGAGTGTTCTTTTACTGGTGAGCATTTTGGAAAGCTGGTGAAGGTCTCACAATTTTTATTATGATTTTGTCTCCTTATGTTTGTCCCCTTTGGTCCCCCCATCCCTACACTCCAACAGTCATTGGTGGCCACAGGTGCAGTCTTCTTCTTGCTAAGATGGTGGGTGAGCAGCTGCCTTTACAGTCTGTGAAGTATTTCAGTGCCACTTATGAGTCATCTTCCAACACAGGCGAGGCACTGCCAGCCCAAAACTAACTCAGGACAGCTTTCAAAGTGGGGAAGAAATAGAGTGAGCAAGAATCAAGTACTCATTCAGATGAGGCGTCAATTTTAAGATCAGCATACCGGTGTGGACACTGCAAATAGAACCCAGTTCTTTAAGCAGCCTTATGAAGAGTAAAGGCTTCTTGAAGCACTGGGGTTCTGTTTATTGTACTGAAAGTGGTCTGGGATCCATGATGGGAGCTCGACAAAATATTTGTTGAATGCCCCGTCAGCGATACTGGCAGGTCGACCGCATTCTGCAGTCGGCTGTCAGTTCGCACTGTCTGTCTGTGTTTTCTTCGGGGAGGTCACCCCCAAACTCCTTCACTTAGGGATTATCAACTCTGAGTCAGAGCTGATTGGGGGGTGCAGGACCCCTGACAGACAGTGCCATGTTTCAGCAGGGACCTCGGTGGTGAAATGTCACTGTCAGGGGGGTAACTGAAAGGGCTGTATCTAATTCAGTAATTTACTGTACTTTACATCTGGATGAATGGTAAGCCCAAATTTAAATAAACACTACACCTGAATGAACACATTATGCCATAGAAACATAGAATTTGTCAGCAGAAAAGGACCTTTCAGCCCACCCAGTCTGCCCAAGTGTTCTCTACCTACTTGTAACTCCTGCCTGTATATGTTACTATATGTCTTATTCTGCCTGTAACCATCAGAACCTCCTTGTGAATGATCTTGCTCAATGGATTTTTTCTGCAATGAACTTGAACTTACTCCCCCTCCATAGTCCTACTGACCTCCGTTGACCCCTTCCTTACCCTTTTTCTAATATACCCCTATGTTTATCCCATGCATGCTTCATGCCGCCTACCATTTTAGCCTGCACCACTTCTCCTGGCAGTCTGTTCAAGGCATCTACCACCCTTTCAGTAAAGAAATATTTCTTCACATCTATCCTGAACTCCTCCCCAGCTTCATTGCATGCCCCTTGGTTTGGGTGCTCATCCTCATTTGAAGGAAACCCCCAACTGTACCCTGTTTACCCTGTGAGGTACTTTGTGGTGGTCTGGATCATGTCACTCTCGCCTCCTCCCTCTCTTCCAGAGTGTACATGTTGAGATCCTTCAGCCTTTACTTGTAGGATTCCTGTGAAAATCCTGAACCATTTTAGTTGCCCTCCTGGAAAACCTCCACCCTATGTCCTTTCTGAAGTGTGGACTCTAAAACTGGACACAGTACTCCAGCTGGGGTATACCAGGAGTGATACAATGCCAGCACAACATTCCTCCTTCTACTACTGGAGATGCCACTCCTTATGCACCCCAGAATCCAATTTGCCCTGCCCATAGCCTTGTCACACTGTATTGCCAACTTTAGATCCTCTGATACAATAACCTCAAGGGGGTAGAAATGGGGAGGAAGGGGAGAGGGAGGTAAGGTGCCTGCCTGGCGCCATGGCTTGGAGGGACAGGAAGCGAATCCTCAGGATCGTAGGAGCAGCTGCAGGGGGGAGGGAGCTGGATGTCACTATCCACCTAGGGACAAATGACCTGGCTAGGAATGGGATCAGAGCAGTGCAAGAGGAGTTTGTAGAGTTGGGAAGGGGCCTTAGACAAGTACCACATGCAGTAACCTTCTCTGAGGTGCTGCCTGTCTATGGCAAGGGTGATGCTTGGGTACTCCTCACCAGGGAATTCAATGAATGGTTGAAAAACGGGTGTGGAGCTCAGGGTTTTGGCTTCATTGGGGACTGGGGAGCCACCTGGAGGGATGCAGACCTATACTGGTGCGATGGTCTGCATCTGTCTGGGGGGGACCAGGATCCTAGGTGAGAGGTTTAAATGCTTCATTGGCAAGCATTTAAACTAGCCAAGGGGGAGGCACTGAAAAGGAGCAGGGAAATCCCAGCCTCCCCACAAACAACAGTAATTATTGAGGTAAACACCAAGGTAGAGAAGTCATTAGGGAGCAGGACAGGTAAATGTAAAAAGGCAAAGGCAGTAAGGACAGGAATGGGGCTCAAAGGGGTAAGGACAACAAAAAGTGGAGGGTGATTAGTACCAATGCCCATAGTCTGTGTAACAAGCTCCCTGAACTAGTGGCCTTGATGGAAGAGGGTTGCCTGGATATTGTGGCAGTCACAGAAACATGGTACACAGAGAACCATGACTGGGATGTCAACATAACAGGATACACAATCTACAGGAGGGACAAGGAGGGTAAAAGAGGAGGAGGAGTAGCTCTTTATGTAAAGGAATGGATCAAAGCAACAGATCTAAAGAGTAAACAGGGAGCAGACGAGACACTCTGAGTCACCCTGGAGACAGGAAATGGCACCACAATCTGCATGGGGGTTGTATACAGACCCCCTTTTCAGGGGGAGGGAATGGACAAGGAAATGATAGAAGGCTTCCTTAGAATGGCAGAAAAGGGGAGATATTGTTGATGGGGACCTGAATATGCCAGATGTTAACTGAGCACCTTGCTGCAGGCACATCCAAGAGCAGGGTCATTCTGATGCCCCACAGGGGCATGCCTCAGACAGCTTAGTATTGGAACCCTACTTGGGAGGAGCAATCTTAGACCTGGTACTCTAAATGGGGATGGAGAAAGAATCTCAGATTTAGAAGTGGGTAGCCATCTGGGAACAAGTGACCACCAAACAGTGTGGTTCATGATAACAATCATGCCATACAAAAGCAAGAGTATTGGACTTTGGAGAGCTGAATTTGGGAAATGAGAGTGCCTCAGAAAAGCACTAGCAAACAGGCAAGAAGGAGTGGTGGAGGAACAATGGGGAGTAATCAAACAGCCAACACAGAGGCAACAAGCCTTTGTGTAAAGCAAATCAACAAAACACAACGAAGGAAAAAACCACTGTGGTTCTCAAAAGAGGTGGCAGGGAAGGTTAAGGAGAAAAGGATAGCATTCAGGAAATATAAGGAAATACAGAAGGAGAAGGACAGAGAGCTTTATCAGTTAAAGCAGAAAGAGTCTGGGAAGGCAGTCAGAATAGCAAAGGCCCAAACCGAGGAAAGGATAGCCAACTCTGTTAAGAAGGGGGATAAGACCTTTCATAGGTACATTAGGGAGCGAAGAAAGACCAAAGGAGTGATACTGAGGTTTAATAAAGGGGAGGGAATGTGGGTAGAGGGTGGCAATGAAAAAGCAGGGATACTGAATGAATATTTCTGCTCAGTATTCACAAAGGAAGAGGAGGGGGATACCTAAACCAAACAAGAGAAACACTCTGAAGACGGGGTCGATACCAGTCCATTTACAGAAGAAAGAGTTCTGAAAGAACTAATAAAATTGAAGGTGGACAAAGCAATGGGGCCTGATGGGATTCACCCAAGAATTCTAAAAGAACTAAGGGTAGAACTAATGACACCGCTGACTACTCTCTTTAACAAATCATGGGAGGATGGGGTGGTACCCGAGGACTGAGGAGGGTGGATGTGATTCTCTCTTCACAAAAGTGGGAGCAGGACAGAGGCAGGAAACTACAGACCTGTTAGTTTGACTTCAGTGGTAGGTAAATGACGGAATCACTTGAAGGAAAGAATTGTTGAGTACCTAGAGGCCAGTGGCACAGGACCCAAGGCAGCATGGATTCATGATGGGAAAGGTCGTGTCAGATGAATCTAATAGATTTCTTTGACTGGGTGACCAAAGTAGTAGACCAGGGAGGGGCTGTGGACATGGCTTACCTAGATTTTAGCAAGGCATTTGATACAGTCCCACACAAAAGATTAATACACAAGTTAGCCAGCCTTGGAGTGGGTCCCAAGGTAGTAGCCTGGATAAAAAATTGGCTAGACAACAGGATGCAAAGGGTAGTAGTAAATGGAGTCCACAGTGAAGAAAGGAGGGTTACTAGCGGGGTACCACAGGGTTCAGTGCTGGGACCGGTCCTTTTTAATGTCTTTATAAGTGACATTGCAGAGGAACTAGATGGAAAAGTATGTCACTTTGCAGATGACACAACGATCTGCAACAGGGTTGATACACCAGATGGAGTGGAAAGGATGAAAAGGGACTTGGCAAGGTTGGAGGAATGGTCAAATGTATGGAAGCTCAGATTCAATGCAAAGAAGTGCAAGGTAATGCACCTGGGAAACAAAAACCCAGGGCAAGAGTACACAATGGGGGGTGAGATACTGACAACAGTAAAAATGGAAAGGGACCTGGGGGTAATTATATCAGATGACCAAAAGGTGGGCAAGCAATGTGAGAAGGCAGAGGAAGGCTGGGGGATACTGAGCTGCATAGGGAGAGGCATCAATAGTAGAAACAGGAAGTTGTTATCCTCTGTACAGACAGTTGGTGAGACCCCATCTGAGTATTGTGCAGTTCTGAGACCCCTAACTCCGCAAAGACATAGACAGAGTGGAGGCTGTCCAGAGGAGGGCAATCTCAAAAATGGTGCAGGGTCTGCACCAGAAGACATATGAAGAAAGACTAAAGGAGCTTAATATGTATACCCTTGAGGAAAGGAGGGAGAGAGGGGACATGATAGAAACTTTCAAGTACCTCAAGGGAATCAACAAAGTCCAAGAGGGTGGCATCTTTCAGAAAAAGAGATGTGCAAGAACAAGGGGGCACAATTTGAAGATAGAGGGAGGACGGCTCAGAGGTAATGTGAGGAAATATTTTTTCACAGAGAGGGTTGTGGATGCATGGAACAGCCTCCCTGAGGAGGTCGTGGAGTCAAGAATAGAGGGGGAATTCAAGAATGCATGGGACAGACATAAGGCAGTCCTAGTGGGGGGTAAGAAGAAGTAAGATGTTGGTTAATTAGGATCTGCAGCTTATCTGTTAGGTAGGAAAATGGGCAGACTAGGTGGACCAAGCAGTCCTTATCTGCTGTCAAATTCTATGTTTCTATGTTTCTATGTCTAGTGAGTATCAGTACCTTCCCCCATCCTATACTCAGCATCGAGGTTACTATGCCCTAGGTACATGATTTTATACTTGTTGTCATTGAACCCCAACTAAGTAAGAAAATGGAGTTGATTTGATTGAATTGCAGGCTTTTAAGCAGCTTTTCGGGGCGTATGTATATATGTGTGTGTGTGTGTGGGGGGGGGGCTCTGCTACTATAACTATTTGCTTTTGATTTTTGCCTTGAATCAGCTGCACTCCTGTAAACAGATAAAACATGTTTATGAAAGACTCATAAGAAATGTGACAAAGTCTTTGTACATTAGCCAGGGCTGAGCTTGCTGAACTCTTAACATTGCATTGCAGACAGGAGAGATGCAGCCTGTTACTAATTAATGAGCTTCCCACTGGTCACCTGTGAGCCTCTTATGGGCCAGAGCTCACTACACAAGCATTTGTCAATGCCGAATGGTTGCTTGATGGCATTAGAAGTGGAAATGCGGAGTTAGACAGATGAGGCCCAATTCTCAAAGTCCTGCGTTGGATGCAAGGTGCCTGTACCGAACAGATATGAGGCAAGGTGCACCTTGCATCCGTGACCTTCCTCCGTGCGATTCACAAAGGTGGCCTGCATTGACCACAGGCCACCTGCCCCAAACAGGGCTTGCACCTGCCCTATGCCCTGCAATGCACTGCAGCGCAGCGGTAGGTGGACTATGACTGATGCAAGCTGCATCCTGCGATTCACAGACATCACCCAGTGGGAGAAATTTCAAGTGACCTTAGACCAGCCAGGGCAATCGTAAGGGACTTAGACGTTCTCCCCGGGTGACATGCCTGTGTGCAGCACACCATGGGTGACAGTCCACCCACCATACACCCCTGAGAGTGACCTCGTATGTGTGGCCCCCGTCCTAGTGGTCCAATGGCACCCCTCACAGCTCCCCGATGCCACCTATGTACTACATCGGTACCCCCATCCTGATGCTGCCCATACTACCAGCAGCTCCCCCAATCCCCAATGCCCGCCCCATCGGTGCTAGCACAGCACCAACTTATGGTGGTACAGTGCCCACCCATGCCCCAGCAGGTGGTGCCTACCCCCCTTACACCAGTCCCAACAGCTCCCCATCACCCAGCAGATCCCACCACTCACCTCCGTGGCCAAGTGCCAATTGCATCCAAACATGGTAGGGGAACACCGGCCCACCAGGTTAGGTCCACATGCCTATTATCTGGTGGGACAGAGGTCCTGTGTTAGTCTCTGGTGGCCTGCGGCGGACCCGTGCAGTGCACCGGGGGTTTGCTGCAGGGTTCTGGTCGGCACAAGCATGGGGACTTAGCTGCTGGGACCCCTCCTGTACTTGAATCAGGTGCAGGGTCCCTTGCACACTGAGCATTGGCACAAGCTGCTGTTTGCCGCAGCTTGCACCTGACACAGGCCCCTATGAGAATCAGGCCCATGCAGTATAGGAATGGCAGTGAAGTACTGAACTGACGCCAACCCCACCCCCACCCTGCAGACATGGACAGGCATTGGGGTGTGCCTTTGGGTCATCGGCCATAACGGTCACAACATTTCACCTCATCCTACCCTGCAGACACTGACAAGTGTCGAGGTGTGCCGTGGGTGTTCAGGCTTTACTCACCTCATTCCATAAGGAAATATGCTGAAATGGGTGTAGCATAGGAGAATGGGGTGAACTCTGGGGCCAAAGAGTCCAAGGTGCACCTCTATGCCTATCACTGGCTGCAGGGTGGGGGTGGGGTGGAATGGCATGAGCATTACTATCGGCACTCCCAAGTCACACCCCTGACACCTGTCAGTCCCTACAGGATAGAGCATTATGGTAAAAAAAAAAAAAAAACTATGCCTTGGGCATTTCTTGGTATTTTTACTCCAAGTTTTCAATGTGGGTTTTTTGTAATCCCACCACATGAACAGTGACACTATCAGTTCGTTCGCTGAAAGGTGATTTTGCACAGTGACTGCGCCATTTGGCATCACAGGTGCGAAAACACATTTCAAACAGGGTGTGAAAAATGACAGCTGTACTGTTCATCAGGAGGTGTAAAAAATAGCAATGTTGAAAATCTGGAATGAAAATATAAAAAAAAACGGTGAAGTCATGAGGGTGCATAGAAACTGCGCAATGCATGCCCATAATGTAATTAGGTTTGGGATTTTTTACTGCAGATTTTCAACATAGGCATTTTGGGACCTCTGCTCATGAACAGTGTCATTGTGATTTTCTTACTGTATCCTGAACACTGATTTCCCACAATGACCGTGCTATTCTGCGCCAGAAGTGCGAAACCACATTTTGACCACGGTGTGAAAAATGACAGCTGTACTGTTCATAAGGAGATGTGGTTAAATGGCAATGCTGAAAATCTGGAGTGAAAATATTAAAAATGCTTGAAGCTACGAGCATGCGTAGGAACTGCACAACACACGCTCATAAAACAGTCATCTTGGGGAATATTTTCACCAAATTTTCAACATAGTGTGTTTGGGGGTCTATCTCATAAACAGTGTCACTGTGATTTTCTTAATCTGTCCTGAACATTGATTTTGCACATCGACTGCGCCATCGTGTGCTACATGTGTGAAAACACATTTCAGGTGAGATGTGAAAAATGACAGCTGTACTGTTCATAAGAAGGTGTGGTAAAATGGCAATGCTGAAAATCTGGATGAAAATATTAAAAATGCTCAAAGTTATGAGCATGCGTAGGAACTATGCAACGCACGCTCGCAAAACAGTCATTTTGGGGAATTTGTTCACCAAATTTTCAACATAGAGTTTTTGGGGGCCTACCTCATGAACTGTGACACTGTCATTTCATTAATTGGTCCCAAAAGGTAGTTTCACGCAGTGACCATGTGGGTCCCAGGGTGGTAGCCTGGATAAAACATTGGCTGGATAACAGGACACAGCGGGTAATAGTAAATGGAGTCCACAGTAAAGAAAGGGGGATTACTAGTGGGGTACCACAGGGATCAGTACTGGGTCTGGTCCTTTTTAATGTCTTTATAAGTGACATTGCAGAGGGACTGGAAGGAAAAATAGGTCTCTTTGCAGATGACACAAAGATCTGCAAAAGGGTTGATGCACAAGGTGGGGTGGAAAGGATGAGAAGGGACTTTGCAAGGTTGGAGGAATAGTCAAATGTAGGGCAGCTTAGATTCAATGCAAAGATGTGCAAAGTAACGCACCTGGGAAACAAAAATCCAGGGGAAGAGTACACAGTGGGGGGTGAGATACTGACAACAACAAAACTGGAAAGGGACCTGGGGGTAGTCATATCAGATGACCTAAAGGTGGGCAAGCAATGTGAGAAGGCAGTAAGGAGGGCTGGGGGGATACTGAGATGTATAGGGAGAGGCATCTCCAGTAGAAAACAGGAAGTTGTTATCCCTCTGTACCGACACTTGGTGAGACACAGTCTGGAGTACTGCATGCAGTTCTGGAGATCCCATCTCCGCAAAGATGTAGACAGGGTGGAGGCAGTCCAGAGGAGGGCAACCAAAATGGTGTAGGGTCTGCACCAGAACACATAAGAAGAGAGACTAAAGGAGCTTAATATGCATACCCTTGAGGAAAGGAGGGAAAGGGGGACACGGTAGAAACTTTAAACTACCTCGATGGAACCAACAAAGATCAAGAGGGTAGCACCACCACATGCATCTGTTTGTCAATTGTGGGGTTGTGGGAGCAAAATCAGTGGAGGAATTCAAATCTGCTTGGGATAGACAGGGGGGAACCCTAGTGTTCAAAATATGAAGTGAAGCTGGAGATAAATTAGTATCTGCAGCATCTCTACTAAGTATAGAAAAAAAGGCAGACTGGATGAGCCAGTCAGTCCTTATCTGTCATCAGATTCTATGTTTCTTTGTTACAGCCAGATATATTACCAGAAACGGTGCTTATTATTGATGCAGAGGGCTGTGACATTGGTCTGCTTATTCAAGGCTCACCTACTGACAGTGAAAAACTTGACGTTCTAACAACCATTGTACATGTTCATATTATGTTTGTATTTTTACATTTATTAAATGTTTGTCTCTGGACTCTTGTGAAAACGGGCAATTTTGCTTGCATGCCTATCCAGTATGAAAATAAAAATGAAATGAAATGAAAATGAAAACAAGACACTGGATTCCACCGCAAAACTACATTTTCCCCATTTGCATGGCATTGGTGAAAAGTTGAAAACATTGAAAAATTAGTTTGTCTTTTTTTATTATTCCAGACATCAGGATGGTCTGTACTGTGCACCATGTCTTTTGTTATAGTAAAGACACTGTTCTTGGCGGAAAACCCTTAAAAGACTGATCAAATGCATCAAAGGTAGCAGACACACACAAAAGAACAAAAGAATATCAGACAGTTCTGTGTCATGCAGGTAGCGCTATTGCAGTAGCAGAATGTGGAAAACCTAACATATGCCAGCAATTGTCCAGAGCTTACAATGAAACACTAAGTTGAAACAAACATATTTTGTCTCAGATAATCAAACCAATAATACTTTATGGTCATCAGAACATCCTTCTACGTGGTCACATACCTGGAAAAAGGAATCTTTGGCTATCTTGCATCATGTTGCTGTAACCAGAAATAATCCTCTTTTATTCAAACATCTACATGACCCGCAACATAAAAATGCTACTTATCTTTCTCCAACAATTCACAATCAGTTAATCTTTCTTCAACAATTCACAATCAGTTAATGCATCTTATTGGACTGCAGACTCAAATAACAATAATAGCAGCTGCCCAGAAAAGCAGCCCCTGGGCATTCATGGCTGATGAGACTACTGATCGCAGTAAAAAAGGAAAAGCAGCACTCTGTATTCGCTTCATCGAAAGATGTGACACTTGAGTTATTGTCCACGTGGCCTACACTGAATTCCCTGAAGTTCATTCCGCTACTGGCAAGGACCTCACCAAAATATTTTTAGCAAGGATTAGTGCACGGCTTCTGGTTATTACTAAACTATGAGCTCAAGAGTACAAATCTGGGAGCAATATGTCTAGGCAGTATCATGGAAGACAGCAAATAATTCAACAAGTGGCTCCTTCTACTGTTTACTGCATATGCAAGGGTCATGGTTTAAATACTGTTATCATTCAGGCCTGTAAAATCCCTCTTGTAAAAAATATTTTGGGAACAACCAGCAAAGCAATTTTAACAACTAACAGTAGTGCAAAATGACACAACATTTATCTTGAAGAACTCATAGAATTCCATGACCTAGCAGACATAGAAGATGAACAGAATCAAGGCGATGGTATCGAAATTCCAAAAGCAGGTGACACTAGATGGATCAGCCATGCCAATTCACTTAGAAAATTCAGGGATAAATTCATTACAGTAGTATCCACTTTAGAAAAGGTCTCCAAGTTTGACAGTGATGCTGACAGAATTGTATATTCATTGTCTAAATTTGAGTACATCATCACGCTTGTAGTTGTAGGTGATGTTCTTCAATGTTTAGTTCCACTTCTTCTGTTTGTTCAGAAACCTTCTTGTGATCTAATTCAAATGGCTGAAAAGGCAGAAACCCTTGTATTAACTCTTTCAGATTGCAGAAACGATGAGTATTTCAAGAAATTATTCTCAGAAGCGAGTAATCTAGGTGCTAAATTCTTTGTGGAACCTTCCTTGTCCCGTTTGTGTGTGGGCGCCAGATCCATCATAGCAGTGCACCTACAAGCATTCCTGCAGAACTTTACACAAGGAACCTTTTTACCCATTCATTGATAATGTATTACAAGAACTTTGGGAAAGACTTTTCAATGTCAAAGAAAGATACAATGCACAGATGCAGACCCAGCAAACTCCAGTGCAGTGATGATATCAGCATTCACAAAAAATTCAAGGGATTCAAACAAGACATCACAGCAACAACTGACAAATTACATAGTGAATTTACTAGATGGAAAGCTAAGTGGTCAGATCCCAAAAATTCTACTAATTTGCCATTGACACTGCTTGACGCTCTAGATTGTATTGACCCAGAATTGTACCCAAACATCAATAAAGTACTGACAACTCTGGCAGTTCAGCCAGTGAGTGTTGCTACACCATAACAAAGCCTTAGTTGTCTCAAACATGCGAAAAGTTACTGACAATCAACCTTGAAACATAACACACTTACAAGTTATGCACTTCTGAACTTGCACCCTGACATTTCCATTGATGTTGATGAAGTCATTAGAGACTTTCATCTTCGTGGTGGAAGGTGAATATCGGTCTTGGTTGATCTTTCATGTAGTGGCAGCACCATGATTATATGTTTCATACCTTACTCTCATCCAGACAGTTGTTTTTTTATAATTGGCTTGCATTGCACTGGTTGCTAATGACAGAAGGATACATGAAAAAACCTTTTTTTAGACAATTAAAAAACTGGTTTATAGAGTGGTAAATTACATTTTTGCCCAAACTGTCTTCATAAATGTAAAATAAATGCAGATTTCTACCACATAAATAAAAAAAAGAAACAACATTAACATTTTAAAAACCTGCTATGGCAGTTCTACAAATTGGTTTGCAGACTTCCGACATAATAACGCCATCAGAGTGATTTGCACAGAGATAACACTCTTCAATGCTAACTTGTTCCTTGCATTTAAATTCTGTACACTTGTTTCACTAAAATTATCAAACTCATGACTTGACATGTGTTTCATTTTTACCAGTACACATGAGACCCCCTGGTTTTGGATAACCTGCCAAACGTTTGGCATCTAAATACAGATTAGCCTGCACTGTCTTATTTTTGGAATATTTAATATTGACTAGTTGGGTTTCCTTACACAAAATTAACTGCAGGTTTTAAAAAAACTGCAGCCTGTTGGAGCTGAAAAAGATGTACCTATATTATTAAAATGCTTGAGAAAGCTTCTGCGTGCTGCAGTTTCATTCTTTAACATATGTAATGTATATATGGTAGTTCAAAAAATAGCAGAACATGGTTACTGACTGACTTCTTATTAAATTCAGTTGTAGTAACTAGCAAGACATTAAGTCACTCAGGTGTTACCACCTTGTTATGATTTTTCATCAATTTTACATGTGCTGATTTTATATCAGTATTACAAGTAACAACTTCAAATCTGAACTTATATTATTAGTTTCATGGCTTTTGTTGGAGACAGTTACACCAGTAAAAATGGTCTGAGACTTAAAAAACGTGTGGTCATTAAATCTATACTAAAAGTATTGGCAAGGTACTTGCCAGTGGT